>JAJIBD010002448.1:107500-232822 GCA_021461705.1 Cryptotis parvus | reverse complement strand
ATCAAACATCTTATTATATCTCTGGCCCTAATACATTTTAAAAATCAACAGCAATTCTTTGTTAAAAAGCACTATATGATAAAATATACAAAAATGTTACTTTTGTAAAGACATACTATCTGCAATATTAAACATTTTAGGAAAATGTAAAATTATAATAATATAATTTTCCAAATTTTTCAATTCAACATTCAGTGTAAAAATGATGGAGAGGTTTGAATCTTCAATAGCAGCACAGAACCAAGAGCAGTGGATTTTATCATTACCAAATATAAAAATGGCCAATTTATCGCTTCAGAGTCTGAGGGAAATATTTTAGCTCATCAGGAACGCTGTCTCATTTGCCAAGCATAGAAAATCAAATGGGCTGGACATGTAATGCGATTTGGAGAAGACCGCTGGACTAGAGCCATTACCGACTGGATCCCAGGGGATGTCAAAAGATCACGCGGGCCGTCCACCTACAAGATGGTCAGACTTCCTTGTAAAGACCCTGAAGGAACAGTTTGAGGCTCTTCATATTCCTGAATCAACCAGATGCCTTTGGGCTACATTGGCACGTGATAGAGTCCAATGGAAATGTTACTGGCGCCCGCTCAAGCAAATCGATCAATAACGGGATTCAAGTGGATCAAGTGATCAAGTGATAAAGACATTATCATGCAGTTGAGAAGTCATTCAAAGCAAGTAAGGTTTAGGAAAACAGAAATCAATATTATTTCTATGACCTCATAGAGGCACAAATTTGCATATGCAACTGGAGTTAAATATTTAATTCTCTATATTACTACTTTTTACAAAGTTTGTGCAACTAGCCACATTATTTATAGTATTTGTAAATCTTTGTAATTGCACCGCCTTCCCCCCCACCAAGCCTAGCTCAAAGTAACAAGTATGTGATGTATGGTGTTCCTCTCCATTTACCTGAGAAAATATAAATTTAAACCTCTTTTCTATATCAATAAAAGTGAATTCCATGAAGTTCAGATAAATTCATAACGCTAATCAGTATTAATTAAGAGAAACCAATGATGTTTCTGTAGATGATAATGTCAAAGGTAGCTCTATAATAATTCTTCAGTTTTTGAAAATCTCCTTCGAGGTTTATTTCAAACACCTGCAATTCATTTGGACCTCTTGAGCTCCAGTCTCAGAGACAGTTCTCCTTTTACCAAACCACTCCACAATTGATTTTGAAATAAGAGTTTCCCTATGGGATGCAGACGGTTTTACAGTGACTCAGTGTGAAACAATAAACCTGAACTTTAAGGAATTTGTTTTATAACCTTGAGCTGTCTTAGACATACATAACTTGTAACCCTGGTTGACAGACCCTGTTGACACTGAGGCACTCAATTAGTTTTATCTTTTTTTCTTTAGGCAACCAAGCTGATTCGCTCAGAAATGGGGTTTGTTTGATCAAGTTGGATTTTGTTGGGTCTTGCACTTATAGGTCAACACACAAACAAATGCCCTTAAGTAACTGTTGTCTCAGCTCTAGATAATTCCTCTAGGCCTCAATTTCTTTAGCTATCTGAACAATTTTTAAAGACATTATCAACAATAAGTCTTCAGAGGAAAATGCAATTAATTATTTGATTAGATTATTGAATAAATAGATCTTTTGTGTCTTAATTGTCAGATGAAAGATATAATCTTTTAAGAGTGTTAAATTTGACACTATTAATAGAGATAGTACGATGTGCAGGTGGCTTGCCTTGCACACCCTCCACTGACCTGGGTTAATTTTCTATACCCTGTATGGTCTAGAGCACTGCCAGTAGTTATCCCTGGGTGTATGGTCAGAAATTAACCCTGTGCAATGACAGTGTGGCACACACAAAAACAATTGTATATTTTTTCTTTTGTTTGGGAACTTTGGTCGTGAGGAAGGCAAATTATGTACAATAAAATAATAAAATATTTATATTTTGTGGCCATGTTACCTAAACAAAAAATCAAAGTTAAGTAAAGAAATAAAGTCTTCAAAAACCAGTGATTATCTTTAAGTAAACAACCTAGTAGTATTAGTGAAATAGGATCACAGCAAAAAAATCAATATATAAAAATCCATCTATTTTCTCTCCAACAAATGTAAATTTGAACATATAATTCAAGTAGCTGCTATAATAGAGTGATAAATATTATAAAACCAATAGGCAATATTACATGAATCAAAAAATGACTGGGTAACTGGGAGCTAATATCATGGTTAGGGCATTTGCCATTCCACATGACCGAACCTGTTTGGATATATAACAACACAATGAGCACCACCAGCAGAGGTCCCTGATTATCAAACAAGGAAAAGGCCCTACACAGCATGGGGTCACCCAAATCCTTCCCAAAAAGCTGATTTGGCTAGTGAACAAATTTAAAATATGCGATGGAAAAAATTACTGCATATAAAATAATAATAATGAATGAATAACATCAAAGAATTAAGCTCTATTGATCACTTGATCCCTTGACATCCCACCATTTGTCGATTTACTTGAGTGGGTGCCTGTAACGTTTCCATTGGTCTCTGTTACGTGCCAGTGTAGCTCAATGGCATCTGCTTACTCCAGGAATACGAAGAGCCTCAAACCATTCGTTCAGGGTCTTGACGAAGAAGTCTGGCCATCTTGTAGTTGGGTGGCCAAGTGATCTTTTGATGTCCCCTGGGATCATTCGGTAATGGCTCTAGTCCACCGGTTGTCTCCAAGTCACATTACATGTCCAGCCCATCTGATTTTTGACGTCTTGGCAAAGCGAGACAGTGATCCTGACTCTTGATCGTCAATGGAGGTTGGAATTCCAGATTCCTTCACTCACTTGAGTGAGTATAAAACACAAGACATTTCAGAAGGACAAACAAATCAGTTAAAGATTAACAGTGTGGGGGGCCGGATTGATAGTTCAGCAGGTAGGGGCATTTGCCTTGCATGCAGCCGACCCAGGTTTGATCCGCGGCATCCCATATGGTCCTCCAAGCAGTGCCAGGAGTGATTCCTGAGCACAGAGCCAGGAATAATCCTGAGCATCCCTGGGTGTGACCCAAAAAGAAAAAAAAGATTAACAGTGTGTCAGGGAGCCGCTGGGGTCCCCAATGATATCAGGAAGTGAGTTCCCTTCTACCTCTGAAGCTGGCGGGCCATGGATGAAAACTCAGGAGTCCAGCAGAGTTTTAAAAGACTTTACTCTGGTAAATGGTTCAGTCCCTGGCTGAGGCCAACATAGCTTCTAGCGTTAGCAGATTTGTGAGCGGTGGCCACACTCTTGGAGCATGGATGTGGCTCCTCCGCCTCCATGTTGGCAGGCGTGGCTACAGGTTCACAGCCTCCACAACCAGCAAAGCCAGACAGGAGACAGACCAGACCTACAACTGTGCTGCTCCACCCACATGTAGCAGTCCATAGAGCTTCCAAGGGCAGTTAACGGCCTAGACCCTGGAGAGTCCAACATTTCTCCTAGGGTTAGCAGATGTGGGGGGCGGGTGGCCACGCTAGCAAGACTTGGAGTGGGGATTTGGGCTCCTCCACCTGTGTGTCTGCAGGCCTGGCTATGGGCTCGCAGCCTCCACAGCCAGCAAAGTCAGCAGGAGACAGACCAGACCCGAGGCCATGTGAGAGGCTTAGATAATAATGAAGGTTAGGACCAGGTCCTTCCCAGGATCTTTCACATTGATACACTGTAATGATCATTATAGTTGCAACAAACTGGGTAGGTTAATGGGGAATGAGGAAATATAATGTTACACTAGAACTCACTATTGAATATACACATAGAGACTGTCTGTCACTGTCACTGTCTTCTGGTTCATCATCGATTGGCTCGAGCGGGCACCAGTAACATCTCCATATGTCCTGTCTCATGCTAGTAGAGCCCAAGGGCACCTGTTTGCTACAGGAACATAAAGAGCCTCAAACCATTTCATCAGGTGAAGGGAATGAGGTCTAAAATTGTTACTGGTATTTGGCATATCAAATATGACACGGGTAGCTTGCCAGGCTCTGCTGTGCGGGTAACATACTCTTGTAGTCATCTCTAAATCCAGCATTTTTGATGAACCACGCAGCTGCAGGCTGTGATAGGCTGGTCTGCTGGGTGGAGTTCTGACGAGAGGGACTAACATCATAGAGACTAACATCATAAACCATTAATATCTCCAGGGCAAGTCACAGAGTGTACAGAGACAGGGGGCAGGAGTGATAGTTCAGCGGGTAGGGCATTTGCCTTGCACACAGCTGGCCCATGCAGGCCCGGGTTTGGTTCCCAGCATCCCATATGGTCCCCCCGAGCACCGCCAAGAGTAATTCCTGAGTGCAGAGCCAGGAGAAACCCCTTGAGTGTTACCGGATGTGACCCAAAAAAAAAAAGAAAAGAAATACAGAGACAGAAGCAGAGATCGAAAGAGAGAAAGAGAAAGAAAAAGTGCCTGCTTTAGGGGCAGGCTGGAGTTGGGTGGGAGGGAGTATTGGGACATTGGTGGTGGGAATGGGGCACTGGTGGAAGGCTGGGTGCTGGAACAGTGTATAAAAAGAAACTCAATTATGAACATCCTTGTAATTGTATACCTCACGGTGGTATAATAAAAATTAAAAAAAAATAAATAAAAGGCTTTATTCTAGCAGGTTCTGATATACAATCCAGAAACAGGAAAACTCCAAACTTTAGGTTCCTAGCTGGGCCCTGGCCATGTATAGGTTCAGAATCCTAGGCCAAAGATGGCGCGACCACATGCTAAGGCCCAACAAGGAAGAGAATCGGAGAAGAGAGGAGTAGAGGGTGAAGCAGATCCAAAATGGCCAATAAGCCTTTTTTCCTTTCTCCTAGCTTATTTTATAGAAAGAAGTCTGCTCAAAACTTCCAGTCCAGTCCATCGTGGGCTGGGCTATCTAGAGAGGAAGCCAGGTAAGTGACCATATTGAAATGCAGATCTTCAGGTAAGCTCTTTGGCTCAAGATTCACAATGACAGAACTGACTCCCTGAGATACAATCTATCTTGCAGAGGGGGAGGGGGTTACATCTCTGAACCAGAAAGCAGTTCAGAATGTAATTTGTAGAGAATGGCATTAATACTTCTTACCATGAACATATAGCCTGCTGATTCCAGAATCTAGATCCCACTAAGGTCCAAAATCCATCAGAATAACACACTTTGGCATTACCTTTAGAATCAGAGACACGTTAGTTTGCCCAGAAGCACACTGGAATGTCTCTTTAAGCTAGGAGAACTGATTACATTATGGTTGATCCAATGTGGCCAAGTATTCTTGGAATAACTATATGCATATCCCTCATAGGGACCGTGGGAGTCACGAAAGAGTGTTGAACAGGGGCAAGCAAGATTCATAATAAGAATATTTATGCCATAGAAAAATACAAAATCAATCCAAATCTGCCCAAGCTCCCATTGTGTCTGCTCCAGAGATTCCCTAAAAGCAGGGAGCAGCACTTCACGTAAGCTAAGTGTAGCAGGAGCCTAAGCCTAAGGCTCAGTAGGACGTGTCACCCAACAACAGTGTAATACTCCTTCAAATGTATGTGAGTATGTGAGAGAACAATAATTTCAATAATATCCAGTGGAAATAAAAAGCTTTGAAAATTTCTGCAATTCACCATCACACATTTTCACATCTCTCAGTTATAATTATAAGCTAAACATACATTAAGATTATTTTAAAATTTTATTGGGCATTAACACAAAAACTTTATTAAGTAGTTATATACAAAGGTAATTTCAGCTACTATTGCTGTATAAAGGTAAATGTGAGTTAAAATTAATTAACTAATTAATTTTAGTTAATTCTACTTAGTTTCCTGGGTTAAACCAAAACTGTGTTTTTAGACATGTTGCTTATTTTTTCTGAACGATATGAGAAATTTTACCCAGTAGGCAAAAATTTATCATTCAGCAAATATCAACACGTTCACCTAAGTTCATTGGCATTGGCTTACAAGAAAGAGAAAAGATATAAAGGACTCTCTATAGAGGCAGTCTAGGGAGGGGGAGGGAATCGGGGACAATGGTGGTGGGAAATGGCCATTGGTAGAGGGATTGGTGCTAAAACAATGTAGGATCGAAACCTGGACATGAACTTCTTTGTAATTGTATATCTCACGGTGATATAATAAAGTATTTAAAAAATAATAATAATAAATAATATATAACCCAATTAGATATAAATTTGAAAGATGAAAGTTAAAAGTCTTTTACTTTATATTTTAAAATAATTAAGAATTGAAGTTAAAAAGTTTCTAATATATTTGATATGACAATAGGGAACACATTTGTAAAGAAAACTCAGACACTATCCAAGCCAGTTGTTGGAGATATTTAATGATCATAAGATCATTAAAGAGATACCAGAAGATGAAGGAAAATATTTCTGATAAGCACAGACTGTATACAACACTAACAGTAAAGACTGTATGTCAAGATAATTGTGTGCCTTTTTATCCTATTAATTTCCTGCTTTAGATCATTAAGAAACAGAAATTTCAATAGGGATGATTATGTTCTTTTAAGTTGAAATAAAGTCATCTGTTTTGCTCGGTTTTGAAATTTTAAAATAAATTACTGACTACTCAAATTGGGCACTCTTAAAATGAGTGTTTTAGATTACAAGGCTTTGGAATCAAAGTAAAAATCTATTTTAATTTAAATGTGTGGTCATGGGTGGTGGTTAGACAACACCTGGCAGTGGTTAGAACTTACTCTTGACTCTGTGCCCAGGAATTCCCCTTGGTAAGGCTTAACCATCTATGATTCTGAGGATTGCACCAGAGTCATGCAATGCAAGGCAAGAGATGAATCCCCTGTTTTATCTTCTATAATGAATTCTCTTTTTGGGGAGGGGTCACACCCGGCGATTCTCAGGGGTTACTTCTGGCTCTGCACTCAGGAATTACTCCTGGCTGTGCTTGGAGGGACCATATGGGATGCCGGGGATCGAACCCGGCATGGGCCGGCCATGTGCAAGGTAAATGCCCTACCCACTATAATGAATTCTTTAAACGCTTATCAGACATGTATAAATTATGAAGTTACTCAAAACAGTGAACTATTTCATTTTTTCTATATGTAATAACAGCAGAAGTTGCCGCTGTTTTGTCAAGTTTTCCATGGAATGCCTTTGGACTAGAGAAGGAGTATAAACATTTGTATGTCATAACAAGTGCCGTCAGCCAGACAAGAATCATACAGGCCTATTCTTGACAGACAAACAAAACCAAAGCAATGGAAATGCTCAGGTAGTAGAAGAACCAGGAGAAGATAAAGACACACAATTTATGGAACTCAGAACCGATTTAAAGAATTCACAACTGGTCTGTGATTTGTTACCACAAATCAGACTCTTCTCTAACACTGCAAGGTTATGAATATTTCTACTGTAGCCAAGAGGAATAAAAGAAAAAAAATATTTAGAAGAACTCTATCCCCAAGTGTCAGGTTGCATTTTAACTAAACGTTAATGTGGCATTGATGCAGAAATTCATCTTAAGAGTTTGCTTCAACTTGCAAAGCCAAAAATTCCTTAAGAAGCCGGATTATATACTTACCTCTACTGAGTCCAAATGAGAGCTCAAGAGCAAGTTGATTGCAATTATGGAAAAAATCAAAATAGAAAACTACCATTTTAGATATCAGAGCGGCAGCATACAAATTGTAAAACAGGACTCACAAAGAGATGAGGATAATTCTGGAAATTGAATATTCAGTTTAAGTGGTTATGATATTTTATTGCTACATGGGAGATGGAAAAGTGAAGAAAATTACTGAGCAGAAGATGTATCTGTTAAGGATTTTAAATAGTGGAATGCTAAATTAAAATGACTGTTGGGCCAGAGCGATGGTCCAGCGGGTAGGGCGTTTGCCTTGCACGTGGCCAGCCTGTGCCGGCCCAGGTTAGATCCCCAGTATCCCATATGGTCCCCCGAGCACCGCCGGGAGTGGTTCCTGAGTGCATAGCCAGGAGTGGCCCCAGAGCATTGCCAGCTGTGACTCAAAAAATAAAAAGCAAAAAAAAAAAAATGACTGTTAGTTTTATTTATTTTGTTTTGTTTTGTTTTTGGCTCACACCGTGTGGCACTGAGGGTTTAATTCTGGGGGCTTCAGGAGACCATATGTGGTGCTAGGGACCAAATCCTGGTTGGCTACATGTAAGGCAAATACCCTACTTGCTACGATATCTCTCCTGCCCTAACTAAGCCAATATATTGAACTAAATTTGACATTAGCAAAACTAGTCCCCCATCTTTTTTGTGGAATTTTAATACATTGAAGAATGTGTAGTTACGTGACCACAGATTTTACTTTTTCCTTGTTGGGTCAAACATGACAATGCTCAGGCGTTACTCTTGGCTCTGCACTCAGGAATTACTCCTGGTGGTGTTCAGGGGGCCATGAGGGATGTCAGAGATAGAACGCAGGTTGGCCGCTTACAAGGCAAATGCTCTACCCACTGTACTATCACTCCAGTTCCGAACATAGTTATTTCAGCTAAAGATAGTTGAAATATTTCCAAAATTATTAGCACATTGTTCCCTTCTCTGTCCTACTGTCTTCCCTAACCTATGACTCCCACACTTGTGTGGTAGATTCCACCCCCTGACAAGTCCTCCTGATCCATGTTTTCCCTAACCTTGGATATTGGTATCATACTATTTTTATGATAACCTCTAAATGTATGTATTTCAGGCCACAAGTGTAAGAGAAAGGAGGGAGAGAGGTAGAGAGAGAAACAGAGAAGAGAGGGGAGAGGAAAAGTGCCTATCACAGAGTCAGGCCAGGCAGGGGAAGGGAATTAGGGGGTCATTGGTGGTAGGAAATCGGCACTGGTGGAGGGGTCAGTGCTGGAACACTGTATGACTGAAACCCAAACATGAACATCTTTGTAATTGTGTTTCCCATGAAGGTATAATAAATAAATAAATAAATAGATGATAGATAGATAGAGAGAGGATAGATAGATGATAAATGAATGAATGAATAAATAAATAGCTAGATAGATAGATAAATAAATAAAGATAGTTCAAATTATTTCCTAGGATCCTTCCCATTACCAGGACTTAAAACACATTTATCCACTTTCCAAGCCATGTTTTTCCTTTTTATTTTAATGAACTCATATAAATGTGGCTCTTTCAACGTCATACTTTTCCTCGTAATAACTCACTGAATTCATTTATGCTGTTGAATTTTTTGGTTTATTCCGTTATACTGATTAGTGCTATTCAATTGTATGGGTACTCCAATTGTATGTTTCTGTTTCACCAGTTAAAAACCACTGGTTTGTTTCTAATTTTAGTGATATAATGGAAATAACAATAAAAATTATAAATTGGAAATAACTAGAAATTTATGTGTGAATACAAATTATGTCTCTTGATTATTTAAGATTGGATTATTTGGGGTTATTTCAATTGTATGAATGCCATACTAGCAAATGCCGATATATTTTACACTGTCTGTGCCATTGGCAATAGACCAGCAATATATATTAGAATTACTTGCAAATTTTTTAATTTAATATTTTTATTAAACCTCCATGAGATATAGAATTACAAAGATGTTCATATTTGGGTTATGTCTTACAGTGTTCCAGCATCCATCCCTACACCAGTGCCTATTTCCCACCACCCATGTCCACAATTCCCTTCCTCCTCCCCTAGTCTGCTTCTATGGCAGGTTTATCTCTTTCCCTTTCTCTCTCTCTTTCTCACGTCCTTATCTTATGCATTGTGAATTACAAACATACATTTAGAGCTTATTATGTGTATCTTTCTGCCTGTATTTAAAGCTCAGTTTTAGGTTGGTATTAGCACTTTCAACAATTATTAGCATTCTGTTCCCTTCTGTCTTATCTAATCTATGACTCCCACACATTTGTGTAATTTTCACTTTTGATAAGACCTCCTGAGAGCCATGTTTCACCTGATGTTGGATATTGGTATCATAATATGTATATATATGTATATATATATATATATTCATATCATGCAAATAAATGCAGTCATTCTATATCTGTCTTTTTCCTTCTGGCTAATTTCACTCAACATTATCCTGTCCATGTCCATCCATTTATAGGTAAATTTGATAACTTCATTTTTCCTAACAGCTGCATCGTATTCCATTATGTAGATGTACCACAGTTTCTTTATCCATTCATCAGTTCTAAGGCACTCTGATTGTTTCCAGATTCTGGGTATTGTGAATAGTGCTGCTATGAAAGTCAAGGTGCAGATGGTGTTTTCACTGTGTGTTTTGGCTTCCCAGGTTATTTTCCCTAGAGTGGTATGGCTGGGTCAAATGGAGTTCAATGTCTAGTCTTTGGAGGAATGTCCATATTGTTTTTCAAAAAGTCTGCACCAGTTAACATTTCCACCAACAATAGATGAGAGTCCCCTTTTCCCACATCCTCACCAGCACTTGTTGTTCTTGCTCTTTTGAATATGCTTCAGTCTCTGTGGTATAAGATATCTTATTGTTGTTTTGATTTGCATTTCTCTGATGATTAGTGATGATGAGCATTTTTATATGTCTTTTGGCCATTCGAACTTCTTCCTTGTCAAAGAGTCTGTTCATTTCTTCCCCCATTTTTTGATGGGTTGGCTTTTTCTTCTTTTTAATGTTCTACCAGTGCCTGATATATCCTGGATATCAACGACTTATCAGTTGGGTATTGGGTTAATATTCTTTCCCATTCTGGGAACTGTCTTTTGTATCTTGGTCACTGTTTCTTTTGTGGTGCAGAAGATTTTTTAGTTTCATGTAGTCCCATACATTTATCTTGCTTGAATTGCTTTGTTAGTGGTGTTTTATCTTTGAAGATACCTATAGCTTCAATGTCATTGAGGGTTATTGCTATATTTTATTCAACATACCTTATGGATTCAGGTTTGATATTCAGTTCCTTAATCCATTTTGATCTATTTTTGTGCATGGTGTTAGACAAAAGGTCCAAATTCATTTTCTTATACGTAGCTGCCCAGTTTTCCCAGCACCGTTTGTTGAAGAGACTTTCCTTGCTCCATTTTGGACTCTTTGCACCTTTATCGAAGATTAAATGATTGTGTGTGAATATCAGGGTCAGGATACTCATGTCTAGACCATAGGTCTACAGGTCTGTTTTTATCCAATACCACACTGTTTAATTACTACAGCTTTGTAGTACAATTTTAACTTGAGAAAGGTGATACTGACCATTCTTTTTGCCAAGGACTGCTTTAGCTCTCCCTGGGGGTTTATTCTTGACCACTTGACATCCGTTATTCATTGATTTGCTCGAGCGGGCTCCAATAACATTTCCATTTGATCCTATCACGTGACAGTGTAGGCCAATGGCATGTGGTTGTTTCAGGAATACAGAAGAGCCTCAAGCCGTTAGTTCAGGGTCTTGGCGAAGAAGTTAGACCATCTTGTAGGTGGGAATCACGCAATCTTTTGACATCCCGTATGATCCAGTCAGAATAAAAATTATGGAATAATAATATGGAATGATATTGAATAATATGGAATAATAATAATAATATGGTGCATGGTGTTAGACACAGGTCCAAATTCATTTTTTACATGTTGCTGCCCAGTTTTCCCAACACCACTTGTTGAAGAGGCTTTCCTTACTCCATTTTAGACTCATTGCACCTTTATCAAAGATTAAATGATCATGTGTTTGAGGTTGGGTGTCATGATACTCAATTCTATTCCATAGGTCCAAAGGTCTGTTTTTATTCCAATACCATGCTGTTTTAATTACTACTGCCTTGTAGTACAGTTTGAAGTTGGGAAGGGTGATGCCTCCCATCTACTTTTCCCGAGGATTGCTTTAGCTATCCTTGGGGGTTTATTGTTCCATACAAATTTCAGGAGGCGTTTGGTCAATTTCTTTGAAGAATGTCATCGGTATCCTCATAGGGACTGCATTGAATCTGTACAGAGCTCTAGGGAGTATTACCATTTTGACAATGTTGATTCTCCCCATCCATGAACAGGGAACGTGTTTCCATTTCCTTGTGTCCTCTTTTATCTCTTGGAGCAGTGTCTTGTAGTTTTCTTTGTACAGGTCCTTTACATACTTAGGTAAGTTGATTCCTAGGTATTTGATTTTTCTGTGGCACAATTGTGAATGGAATAGTTTCCTTAATATCCTTTTCTTCTCTTTCGTTATTTGTATATAGGAAAGCCACTGACTTTTGGGTGTTGATTTTGTATCCTGCCACTCTACTATATGTGTCTATTGTTTCTAGGAGTTTTTTGGTAGAGAGTTTAGGGTTCTCTAGGTATAATATCATGTCATCTGCAAATAATGATAGCTTGACTTCTTCCTTGCCTATCTGGATGCCCTTGATGTCCTTTTCTTCTCTGATTGCTATGGCAAGTACTTCCAGTACTATATTGAATAAAAGAGGTGAGAGGGGGCAACCTTGTCTTGTCCCTGATCTCAGGGGGAAGGCTTTCAACTTTTCCCCATTTAGAATGATGCTCGCTGTGGGCTTTTTGGTAGATGGCTGTAACTATCTTGAGGAAAGTCCCTCACAATAGCCAGAATCTGGAAGCAACCAGAGTGCCCAAAATCGATGACTGGATAAAGAAGCTTTGGTACATCTACACAATGGAATACTATGCAGCTGTTAGGAAAAATGAAGTTATAAAATTTGCCTATAAATGGATGGACATGGAGAAGATTATGTTGAGCAAAATTAGCCAGAAGGAGAGAGACAGATACAGAATGACTGCATTTATTTGCATGGCATAAATATATATGTACATATTATGATACCAATATCCAAGGTCAAGTGAAATATATATCAGGAGGTCTTGTCAAAGGTGGAAATTATCACAAACGTGTGGGAGTCAGAGTTTAGGAAAGACAGAAAATGGAACAGGGTGCTAATAATAGTCGAGGGTACTAATGCCAACCTAGAACTGAGCATGAAATAGAGGCAAAAGGATTCACATGACAACCTTTTTAATGTATGTTCTGTAATCCATAGTCTAGAAGGGAAGGAAAAGAGAAAGAGAGAGAAAGGCAAAGAAATAAAGAACCTGCCATGGAGCAGGGCTGGGTTAGGGGAGGGAACCGGGGATGTTGTTGGTGGGAGATGGGCACTGGTGGAGGGACGGGTGCTGAAACACTGTATGACCAAAACCCAAACATGAACACTTTTTAATTGTATATCTTTTTATTTGTATGGAGATGGGCACTGGTGGAGGGACGGGTGCTGAAACACTGTATGACCAAAACCCAAACATGAACTTTTTTAATTGTATATCTTTTTTATTTGTATATCTCACGGTGGTATAATAAAATACTTAAAAAATAATAATAATATGGAATAGTAAACCTCCCCCCCACCCTGACTGGGGGTTTATTATTCCATGAGTTTCATGAGTGTTTGTTCAATTTCTTTGAAGAATTTTATGGGTAATGGGTAGCCTTATAGGGACCTCACTGAATCTGTACAATGCTCTTGGGAGTGTTACCATTTTGATAATGTTAATTCTCCCCATCCATGTGCAAGGAATGTGTTTCCTTTTCCTTGTGTCCTCTTTTATTTCTTGTAGCACTGTCTTGTAGTTCTCTTTGTACAACAGGTCCTTTACACAATTGGTTAAGCTGATTCCTAGGTATTTGATTTTCTGTGGCACAATTGTGAATGGAATCATTTTTTTTAATAGCCCTTTCTTTTCTTTTCGTTATTTGTAAATAGGAAAGCAACCGACTTTCGGGTATTGATTTTGTACCCTGCCACTCTACTATAAGCATCTATAGTTTCTAGGATTTTTTTGGTAGAGTTTAGGGTTCTCTAGGTATATTATGTCATCTGCGAATAGTGATAGCTTGACTTCTTCCTTGTCTATCTGGATGCCATTTATGACCCTTGCTTCTCTGAATGCTATGGCAAGTACTTCCAGTACTATAATGAATAAAAGAAGTGAACTCCTATATCTCCCACAGCTGAAACAAGAAGACCTGCAATACCTGAATTATCCCATCACCATTTAGGAAATTGCAACAATAATTAAAAGTCTGCCCAAACACAAAAGCCCAGGTACAGATGGATTCAGTAGTGAATTCTACCAAACCTTTATGGAGGACCTACTGCCTGTTCTTTTCAAGTTCTTCTAGGAAATAAAAGAAACAGAAACACTCCCAAACAGTTTCTACGAGGCACATATTACCCTGATACCCAAAGCAGGGAGAGATAACACAAAGAAAAAAAAACTACAGACCGATCTACCTGATGAATGCAGATGCAAAGATCTTCACAAAATACTAGCAAACAGAATCCAAAGACTCATCAAAAAGATTATATATACATCATGACCAAGTAGTATTCAACCCAGGAATGCAAGGATGGTTCAACATCTGCTAGACAATCAACGTAATGCATCATAACAATAAGAGAAAAAAACTATATGATCTTATCAATAGATGCAGAGAAAGCATTTGACAAGATACAGCACCTGTTCATGATTAAAACCCTCCAAAAAATAGGAATTAAAGGAACCTTCCTCAAGATAGTCAAAGCCATCTACCAAAAGCCCACAGCAAGTATCATTCTCAATGGGGAAAAATTGAAAGCCTTCCCCTAATATCAGGGACAAGACAAGTTGCCCAATTTCATGCAATTTTTAAGTATTTATGTTCTTGCAATTTTTTTCTGGGATGTTATGCATTAAATTTAGTTCTGAGGCAGGCAAAATATGTGCTGTGTCACTTAGCCAGATCTGTGCCCACCATAAGCTTTTTATTCTATGTACACACATAGCTTTTTGAAGCATTTAATGGTAGTTTTAACTTTCTTGTTCTCTTTCTTTCCCTTTCATTTTGTCTTTGTTCCAACCAGGGGTTAGTTGGTTCTGTTCTTGGGAATATTGATAGCAAGAAGTGCTTGGGGGACCAGATGGGGAGTGGTGGATTGACTTTGGATCAGTCATGTGTAAGGCAATGACCGACACACTATCTTCCTGGTCCACTTTTAATATTTTTAGTAATAATGTTGTCTCTACACACTGTACTATATTTCTGGCCCACTTTTCATATTTTTAGTAAAAAGTTTGTCCTGGTTTGTAACTTGACTTTTCATATCAGATAAGAATTTTTGTGAATAAAGCTTTATATAGATTTTAGCTCTATATAGAAGGAACAAGTTTACCAGTAAGAAAATTACATGGCTTCATTGAATAAGAGAAAATAGTACAAAATAATACTAAAGGGGGCCAGAGCGATAGCCCAGTGGGTAGGGCATTTGTCTTGCACGCGGCCTACTTGTGCTGGTCCAGGTTCGATTCCCGGCATCCCATATGGTCCCCGAGCACTGCCGGGGACCTGAGTGCAGAGCCAGGAGTAACCCCTGAGTGTCGCCGGTGTGACCAAAAAAAAAAGCAAAAAAAAATAATAGTACTAAAGAGAGTATGTCCATGTCTGAAGGGACAATACAGTGGGTAGGGTGTTTACCTTGAACTTGACCAGCTGTGAATTCAATTTCCTGCACACTATCTAATCCCTCAAGTTCTCTAGGGGTGATCCCTAATTGTAGAGGTAGAAATACGCCCTAAACATTACTGAGTTAGACCCAATCCCACCATATATTTTTAAAAATAAGTAAACAGTATCCAAAAAATACTACTTATTTAGATTCTGGACAGTTGAGAAAATAAAAATAAAAACAAGAATTACTTAGAAATAGAAAACACATTAATATAACACTGAGAAAAAATCTATTGATTTTAATTAGTATAAAAGATACTATATTACTGCATGTTTACTAGGTCTAACATATTTGATATTTCATATGGTCATATTTTAAAATGCTCCATATTTAACCTATTACAGGATATGGACAAATCTAATAAATGCATAGAAAAGTGTTGTCATTGATGCTTCTAATTTTGCCTTTCACTTTTGCCTAGAACTTCCTAGAAGACTTCTTAACATATATATAGATTACTCTTTGTGATTAATAAAAACAATTGGCAATTGAGAATTGATAATTGATAAAATGTATGAACATTTTAATACCTTTTAGAGGGGAGGAGCGGAGCTGTGCATAGTATTATTTCTTGATATCTTCTCTACTCAGGGATCACTCCTGGAATAGCTGTGTGGACTACATGTGGCTCTGGGATAGAACCAGAGTTAGCTGCATACAAGGCAAGGACCTTAGGCCCCGCATGATCTCTTTGACTCCAAATGTTTTCATATTCATGATCATATCTTACTCCATACTCTTGTATTTACTTAAGGCTCAACTTATATCCATGCCCATTTTCCAAGTGTTTCTTGGCGTTGCGTGGCCTAAAAGAAGTTTATAAGCTTACAGTGCTTCTGAATATATAGTGTCCAAACTAACACAGTGTTGCATAGGTCTATGCATATATTATATAATAAAACATGCATACATTATTGCATACAATTACAACTCTAGCAGGTATAAACTATTAGTAAGTCCTGAAGATGTTAATCAGTTTATCTTAAACTATTCTACTTCCAAATACATTTACAGTATACTTTATTCAAATTAACTAATTTTAAGCAGAATTCTGGTATTCTAAAAACATATAAAATGATAAATACTGGTTCGTGTGTGACCTTAGGTTTGCATTTTATAAAATGAGTGACCATATCATTTCACTCACATTGAGCACTTGACTTGATCACTTGACATCCCGTTATTCATTGATTTGCTCGAGCGGGCACCAGTAACATTTCCATTTGACCCTAACACATGCCAGTGTAGCCCAATAGCATTTCATTGCTTCAGGAATACGAAGAGCCTCAAACCATTCATTCAGGGTCTTGATGAAGAAGTCTGACCACCTTGTAGGTGGGCAGCCACGTGATCTTTTGACATCCTGTGGGATCCAGTTAGAAATAGCTCTAGGAAAAAAAAGAAATGGCTCTAGTCCAGCGGTGGTCTCCAAATCACATTACATGTCCAGCCCATCTGATTTTCAATGCCTTGGCAAACGAGACAGCATCCCTGACTCTGGAACAGCGATAGAGGTCGGAACTCCGATTCCTTCTCTCACTTGAGTGAGGCATGATATTACAAGCATAGCTCTTTGGATTCCTCTTTGGGAGATCTGAATAGCATTCTCATCCTGCTTTCATAGGGCCCAGGTCTCTGAGGTATATGTTAATGCAGGAAGAACAGTGGAGTTGAAGAGATATGCCCAGAGCTGGAGGTTCTTTGTCTTTTTAGCTATTTCTTCAATGCTTTTGAAGGCATTCCACCCCGCTCTCTTCCTCCTGTGCAGTCAGGTTTTAGGTAATTCATCATATTGACTTCTGGACCTAGGTACACAAAATGCTGCATTCAGAGATGTTTGTTCCATTGAGAGTGAATAGGGTCTCTGGAACTAGTTCATTTCTCATGAACATAGTTTTGAGATTCAGCTGTAGACCTACCTTTCCATATTCTCAGTCAAAGTCAGCCAGTATTTGTGATGCTTGGCTAATGTTTGGTGTTCTTAGAATGACGTCATCAGCGAAGCAGAGGTGGTGTAGTTGCAAACCATTTGTCTTCACTCCCATTCCTTCCCATTCTAATTGTTGCTTGATGTTCTCGAGGGTGGCGTTGAAGAGTTTTGGTGAAATTGTATTACCCTGCCAAGTCCCTCTTTTGACATCAAACAATAAGATCACTTCCTTGTAGAATGGTGAGATCCTGGTGGTGAAACCATAATACAGCTCACGAAGGATCTTGATGTATTGGGTTTGAACGCCCTGTTTGGCTAGGGTTTCGATGACCACTTCAGTCTCCACAGAATCAAAGCCTTTGTTTAAATCAATGCACAAGAGACAGAGTGGCATCTTGAACTCCCTACACACTTCAATGAGCTTGGTTATCGTGGTGGATGTGGTCGATTGTGCTGAATCCTTTTCTGAAGCCAGCTGCTCGCATGTTTGTCCTTCGTCTAATGTTCTGTCGATCTTATTCAGGATGACTCCAGTGAACAGCTTGTAGATGATCGACAACAGGCAGATGGGGTGATAGTTGCCAATGTCGTGAATGTCTCCCTTCTTGAACAGTAGAACTGTCCTGCTGGTTTTCCATTGGGAGAGCACCTTGTCTTTAGGCAGGTAGCGTGTGAAGAGCCGAGTCAGTGTATTGATGAGTACTGAAGGCAGTTTCTTCAGATGTTCGGGTCTGACTTTGTCTGGTTCTGGTGCTGTTCCCTTCTTTACTGACAAAAATGGCATGTTGGATATCAGAAGGGAGAACTTTGGGAACGATATATCCACCCTGCAGAATTTGGTTGTTGGGCAGGTGGACATGGCTATCAAAGAGATCTGAGTAGAAGTCATGGATAATCTTCCCCATTGCCTTTCTAGAAGATGTGATAGATCCATCAGGACATTGGAGGGCAGTCAACTTGGTCTTATATTTGGTGAAGGGCATGCGGGCAGGATCCAAGGACAGGCGGGAATTCTATATCACATACAGAAATTAATGTGATAGTGTAAAGCAAATCAAAAACTATGATCTTAATTTCAATGAGCTCTCTACACTTGAAATAATATATTGAACTCTGTTCACAGATTCACAGTCAAATTTTTCCATTATATTAGCAGACTGGGTAGCCCTTATTTGAATTTGGCAAATCCACTCTTATGTGATGAAACTCTAGATACAATTTGAAGTCACAAAAGTATTTCTTGAAAGCATGTTAATCTTTTCAGACTTTTCGGTGACACCTGGGGATGCTCAGGGGTTATTCCTACTCTGCACTCAGGAATTACTCCTGGTGTTGCACTGATAACCATATAGATTGCCAGGAATCAAATCTGTTTCAAACATGTGCAAAGCAAGTGTCTACTCACTGTACTGTTTACCTGGCCCAAGAATGCTAAATTTTGACTAACTTAAAAAGTATGGAATTATATATTGCCCTCCACCCGAATTTTACTTTCCATTAAATTTTAGCTTATTTGGTCAAAATATATACATATTCAAGAAGAAACATAAAAATAAAATTAGTGAAGAAAACTAAAGGAAGACTAGAAGTGAAAATGTACCAGAAGAGACATAGCAAAGTCAGTGTTGAAGGATACTGACAGGTACAGTAACAATGTATAAATATTAATATTATAAATCATGATACCAAAAACAAAATATTAAAAACAAGAACACTTTCAAACAGATGAATAATCAAATTTTATCTCTAGTTCAATGTCTATAGCCTAATCAATAGCCAGACATGTTACCGACACAGGCAATATCAAATATAAGAAAATAGTCTGATATTCAGAAGTTCAACAATATTCCACTGGTGATTTTCTAGCTCATAAGTATATAATAACTTAGAGCCTTATTATCCTAACACACACTGCAAATAACACAAATGGCAAACTTGATTCATTTATTCATTATATAGGACTCTGGACTGTTTGTATTACATATTAATTCTAAATAATATGCAATACATATATGAGTTATATGTATTTTTGGTTTAGGAAACTTAAATATAAATTATAAATTCTTTAACATTTTATTGCATGTAATTAGAACATCATTAATCAGCTTAAGAAGCTAGGATAAATTCCCTGATATTTGATTACTTTTTATCAAAAGACTAAATTAGTATCAGGGAATGAAATGTTCACAATAACCAGGTAAATCAGAAGTAAAACTATTAAATGATGGAATGTTTATATCTAGATTCATGTATTTCTCTGTCCTGATCATGTAATCATAGAAATACAAACTTCTTAATAAGACAGTTACAACAGTTAACAAAATTATTAATATCTCTGATGAATTATCTCTGATTAATTGCAACTAAATATTGAGATCAATTTATTCCTAAAACATTATATCATGAATTATAAAAACTATAACTCATTAATAATTAATCACTTGTATCACTTGTCTTCCCATTGATCATTGATTTGCTCAAGCGGGCACCAGTAACATCTCCATACATCCTGTCACATGCTAGTGTAGCTCAAGGGCATCTGCTCATTCCAGGAACATAAAGAGCCTCAAACCATTCCATCAGGTCATGGGAATGAGGTCCATAATTGTTACTGGTATTTGGCATATCAAATATGACATATATAAAATATAAATATGACAAATCAAATACAACATATATAAAATATAATTAATATATTTCAAAATCACTATCACTATAACTATCTTCCCGTTGATCATCTATTTGCTAGAGCAGGCACCAGTTATGTCCTGTCTCATGCTAGTAATAGCTAGAAGATAGCATTTCATGGAAGAGAAAATTAGGTAAAAATTTCTGCAGATTAATTAGTGTTTGTTGATTAATTTATATAAATTTGTGCCAATGAACCTCTTTAGGAAAATAACTGTAAGAATGGCTCCATGGAAAAAGTTGAGTCTATGAAAAATCAAAAAGATAAATAAGATGGAACCAGAAAGTGCCATTATTAAGTTTGGAAAATGGAATCGTACGTAATATTGCCATGAAAAAATATTGCAGATGAAAATTACCTGATCTACAGATGCTGGTAAAATGAAATTGCAAGTTTTGTACTTTTAGCACATGCAGTTTGAAAAGGTATGTTTCTTTAAAAGTATTAGCAGTAGAGATGGGAAGGAATATTTGGACTCCGGCTATATTATGAAAATAAAATCGGAAATAGTTTCTTAGCAATTTGGTGTGGTGTGTGATGGAATAAGATCCCAGTATGAGTATCAAGGGTTTTTTCCTGTCTAAATGATAACATGGAATTGCAAATACTTAGAGTCAAAGAATCAATGCAGAGCATGTTAATTTTCCATGATCTGTTTAATATTTAATCTGTGATACCAAATACACTTTTAATGTATTTGCATAGAGTGATAAAAATATAGACATCAATCGAGATAATCAACATGTCAATGATGCTGCTGATATAGATATGTGTACAACTATGAAGTTTTCAGTACTAGGGATTCTACAATAATGAATTCAATAAATAGAGGAAGATGCAAAATGAAATGTCAGAGAAAGAACCAAGAGAGTGTAGTAGCCTAAAATCAAGTTTGGTGTGTATTTGAAGAAGGAAGGACTGATCACCCATGTCAACTGCTGCTGCTTAGTCAAACTAGAATAAAATGGAAAACAGACTTCTGGGTTTAGCAGGGCTAACAATATTTGTTCCCTTGGTGGTGCTGTTTTTCCTGGAATGGGGAGAGTAAAAGAAATGGTAAATGACCCTCATTTTCTTATGAGAATAATTCAAGCCTAATGTCATTAGGGGACTCTACATTGAGGGTAAGCTTCTTATCAGGGTGGTGAAGGTGGTAAATAGGGAGTATTCTCTGGTGTAAGATAGTGGAGATATGAAGAGAATCCTTGGAAAGAAGACAATAAAACTTGCTATTTAAGGAAGAATGGGGACAGCATTCACTTAGGTGAGAGAAATAGTCAAGCATGAAGAGAATGAGACAATATGTTTATTGGATAAATACAAATGGATAGATTGTACTTTGTATTTAGAAATTGCTAGCCTACAGGTGGTGGTATTAAACGATGTGGGAACAAGAGTTGTCAATACACATAGCCAGACTTACAAAAAACACACACATTACATTTTCCAGTTCATATGCTGAGTGTCCTTGAACAAGAACCTTCCTGTAATATGATTATATCGAGAGTCTAGATCTTGGTTTCTTGGTGTTGTTTTTTTATGGAAAAGGAATCAAGATTCTTTGAAGAAATGACTAAATCTAAAGTAAAAGATGGACCTGAATGATATCACTTCTATGTGGTGTTTATAATAACTGGATGAAGTAATGCCATGTTTTAAAGTGAGGAATGCCTATATCAACCTTGGCCCCAGAGAATAGGGAAGAGAAGGAAAGAAAAACGATGGAAGGGAGTGGAAGAAGAGACAGATGAGAACCAATAGTGGCCAGGTCAGTATAAAGGCTGTATGAAGGAACGGATACACAAATAGATATTTGTATCTACTGAACCAATTATCCAAAAAAAGAGTCAAGAACACTGAAATTAAAAGACCCCAAATTGTAACAACGAGGTTGGTTTCTCATCAAGAGGGCAGACTCAAGGGGTTTGGAGTAGGGTTTGCACTTGATCTTAGCCAAAAGGCCAAGAAGCGATAGGGGGTAGGGTTTGGAAAGGAATCTAGGATCACTGGTGAAGGGAAGTTAACATTGGTGCCACAAGATAGTATGTGGAAAACTCAACTATGAGTAAATTTGCAAATCACAGTGCTTTAATGGAACTTTTTTTTGTTTTTGAAAAGACAAGCCTGGAACACGTTAGTTAGTAAATATACTCAAAAAAAGTTTCTCAAAATCACATATCACCAGATTCTTTCCTGTGCCCCAGCATGCCTCCTTGGTAGCACTTTTTTTTACTTTTAGTTATAGACAGGAGTCTTTAGTACTGCTTTTGAAAATCTATAATGCATAATTAAAAGAATTACCAGGCAGAGAAATGTACACTGCCTTAGCAACTATTGTCCAGCCCAGCATGCACTGGTTAGAAGTATTTGTCTGGGTTTGGGATAGAAGGCACTAGAATTAGAAAGTATCTTCTTTACTAGGACCTAGACAGACATTTATCAATGCTCGGGATTAAATGTACAGGGTGACCATTTTGGGGACTTCTTGCCATATATTGCATACATTCCTCCCACCAGTGATTTTATTCCTAATCCCCACAGGGTCATTTATCAGTTAGTTTCTTATCTTTGGGTCACAACAGAGTTTGTTCAATCTGTGTTCAAGCACCTTCAACCCTATGGTCCTCTAGTGCCACCAGAAGTTATACCTGAGCACAGAGTCAACAGTAAGCCCTGAGAACAGACAGTATCACTGTATCACTGTATCACTGTCTTCCCATTCATCATCGATTTGCTCGAGTGGGCACCAGTAACATCTCCATATGTCCTGTCTCATGCTAGTAGAGCCCAAGGGCATCTGCTTGCTCCAGGAACATAAAGAGCCTCAAACCATTCCATCAGGTCATGGGAATGAGGTCTAAAATTGCTACTTGTATTTGGCGAATCATATATGACATAGGTAGCTTGCCAGGCTCTGCCATGTGGGTGGCATACTCTTGTAGTCACCTCTGATCTCCACCATTTATTGATGAACCGCACGGCTGCAAGCAGTAGCACAAGTCAGGCTCTTCTGCTGGGTGGAGTTCTGATGAGAGTAAAGTCCGGATGTGGAAAATGGCGGCCCTCATGGAGTGGAGGGGGCATCATCTGGCTTCTTGTGAGGCTCTGCTGGGGTGGTGGGCCAGAGCTAGAACCCGCCATCCCTTCCAGGTGCCTCATGAGCGGCTGGGCACAGAGAGAGCCAGTAGCAGCTCTGCCCTATGTCTGTGAGTCTGGGTCAGCATACCTGGGCCGGATTTGAAAAAGACTGCTGCAGGGTGGGTGTGGATGATCCAGGCTATGATAGGCTCTTCTGCTGGCCCTCATGGAGTGGGGGCATCATCTGGCTTCTTGTGAGGCTCTTCTGGAGTGGTGGGCCAGGGCTAGAACCTGCCACCTCCCTCCTGGTGCCTCATGAGCAGCTGGGCACAGGGAGAGCCAGTAGCAGCTCTGCCCAGAGCACAGAGCACAGATAGTACAGTCCCAAAATCATATATACATAAATAATATTTATAAAACCAACCTATAAATATATTATTCAATAATATATAAATATTATAAGCAACATAGTTATATATAGAAATAATTACATTCCTCATATATTATATATGCATATAATATACTAAATAACATATTTCATATTACATATTTATATAGGATAATTCTATTTCATAAGAATATTCATTGAAATACAGAGTGCCTTCCATATATTATTTCTTGCTCTTAAACTATTATATTGAGTGACTTTTCAATTATAGGTAGATCTATCTCATTCATCTTTTGACAGATTTATTTAACCGATACCTGTGAATGGACTGCATTTAGCTTGTTTCATCATGTATGCTTACAAGCAATGCTGCAACAAATAATAGAGTTCATGTTGTTTTGTCTAAACATAAGTTTGTAGGATAAAAGAAAATTCTCTGCATCAGTTATTTTGCTAAATCACCAAGAAGTTGTCTAATAAGGTGTGAAATCGTACCCCTAAAACAAAGTCAAGCAAACAATTACCTCAATAAAAATGTACAAGATAAAAGTCTTTTTTGAATTTACATTGCAGAGCAATGAATACTTATTAATTACGGCAAAACACCTTAGATTGATCAAACTTTAAAATTATTATTAATATGACAGAGTTGGCACCACTATATAGATTCACTTTTTACCTCTTTATTAATAACTCTGGGGACATTTGCATTTGTGTATTCTCCATACAATTTTTATTCTCTAAATATTTTGGTAAGATTATTTGATCATTTTTATTTGGGCTTATAAATATTTCTAAACACTTTATATTTCTGTAAAATAAAAACAATTATTTTAAATTAGTTGGTATTTATTGCTTGTTTTTTCTTGTAACGGGGACCCCTGAGCAGTGCTCAGGAATCTGGGGAACTCAGAAGCATTTCTCAGTGAACTTGGCCTATTGAGTACATGAAAGGGCCTGAGGCCAGGATGCTGCTCAGGCCTTGGGGTACAGGGGATGATTTGGGTCACTCTTTGGTTGTTTGGGCTTTTATTGATTTGTTTTTCTAAACCTTGACATAATTGTACACGGGCTTTATATTCTAATGCTTACATTCCATACCCTTTACATGGCCTTTATTATTATATATCTGCATTTAACTCTATCCAGTTTGATTTATAAACTATCAGTCCTTAATGGTATATAATTTTGCATAAGAATTAACATAAACTCAACAAAAATTAGTTTGAACTAATAATAATTTTAGTAAAGATATAAAATTTGCATTTTGCAAACAAATAAGAAAATTTGAGAAATAATAAAAACCCTAAAGAGAAAAAAATGAAATAAAAAATAGATCCTATTTTCAATGTCATCAATCCCAATAAAATGCCTAAAAATTAATTAAAAAAATCTTATTCTATGTGAAATAGCTAGCACAATCTTGCAAATAAATAACTAAGTGAAGATTCTGTATATGAAATATTACATCAAAGAGAGTAATAAAGATAGAGTACAGAATGGTACCAACTTTTTAAAATGATAGACATGTATTTCCTGACCTCCATGCTACCCCACCATTCCCGCTGAGGTTTCCCTCTGAATGATAAAACTAGACATATTCCAAACTGGAGACAGAGATCCACAGATTCAGAGACCCTCCTCCTCTTTGGTGGGTCCCAGCTGCCTCTACACCAGAGCCCATACCACACATCCTAATGTGTGTAGCGAATGACTTACCTGCTACCCAGTTATTCTTCCTGTCATTCTGTGAAGCCAGACAGAAAATACAGGGAGCAACTTCTAGTTAATTCCTCACCAATGTCCCAGGGATTAATTGCAAAAAACTCTTTCTCAGTACAAGAATATTAGAAAAATAATGTAGAAAACACGTAGAAAAACTGCCAGGCTTGGCCAGATCGATAGTACAGCAGGTAGGGCACTTGTCTTGCATGCAGCTGTACCAAGTTCCATCCTTGGCATCTCATATTGTCCCCTGAGTATCGCCAGGAGTAATTCCTGAACAAGGATCCAGGAGTAATCCCTTGGCATCCCTGGGTGTGACCCAAAAAGGAAGGAAGGATGGAAGGATGGAAGGAAGGAAGGAAGGAAGGAAGGAAGGAAGGAAGGAAGGAAGGAAGGAAGGAAGGAAGGAAGGAAGGAAGGAAGGAAGGAAGGAAGGAAGGAAGGAAGGAAGGAAGGAAGGAAGGAAGGAAGGAAGGAAGGAAGGAAGGAAGGAAGGAAGGAGAGAAAGTCACTAGGCTCAATGATCAAGAACAATACCACTGAAGACAGAAACACCAATAAGTCCTCACACAGTGTCTTTAGTGACACTATGATGAGGCTTTTCAATGAGGTTAAAAGAAATGAAAGTCTAAGAGACTAAATGAGGGCTTGGAGCAATAGTCCAGCAGGTACAGCTTTGGCTCTGCACGTAGCTCACCCAGGTTCAATCCTTGGCAACCCAGATGGTCCCCCGAGCACTGCCAGGAGAAATTCCTGAGCAAAGAGCCAGGGATAACCCTGGAGCATTGCCGAGTGTGACCCAAAAAAGAAAAAAAAAAGTTGAAATGAAAATGTTATTACAATGAGAAATGACAGAGATGAAGAACATGGTAGGTGATGCTAAAGACTCCATACAGCTCTGAATAGCAGAGTAACAGAAACTGAGCAAAGATTAGGGACTAGGGACAAAACCCAGATTGTTTCCATGCAATGCAAGAACCCTATTCACTCTACTATTGCTTCAACCTCTATCAATCCCTTCAAGTTCAAATATATTTTAAAATTTTACACCAGAATGCACATTATTTGCAAGTTGATTTTTAATATCTTGCCTTGCTATGGTAAATATCAAGGCAAATTTACCATAGCAGAGCCTGGCAAGCTATCCGTGTTGTATTTGGCATACCAAATACCAGTTATAATTATAGACCTTATTCCCATGACCTGAAGGAATGGTTTGTGGCTCTTTATGTTCCTGGAGCGGGATGATGCCCTTGGGCTATCTCGTGTGTGACAGGACGTATTGAGATGTTACTGGTGTCCGCTCAAGCAATTTTATGATATAAGGGAAGACAGTTATACAGTGATACAGTGATTGTAAGTATTTCTTAATATGAAAGACAGTCTTAATTTTTGTATTAAATATAAAATTATATATCTGTGTGTTTATACACACAATTATGTATGCACACACATGTGATATATTGCACCACATTTGTTTTCTAATGAATAAACTTTTGTGTTTTATAGTAATTTTATCATTCTCTAGAGTTTTCCAATAAGTAATCATTGGCAATTATTACTTTTATTGGTTGCCATTTTATTCATTTTATCTCTATGTTTTAGTAAATGAAGAATAACTTCAGTTCAATACTTAGTATATTTTGTTTTGTTTGTTTGGCTATAGGACCTATATAGCATTATATACTTACTTTGTATAGGGTGCCTCCTGGCAGTTCTTGGGGGGCCATATGTGATGCCAGAGATTGAATGGGGTCCATTGCTTGCAAGGTGAACATCTTAACCCCTGCACGATCCCTCTAATCTCATATTAATGATATTGCTAGAGAGACAGAGTATTTTTTATCACTGAGATTTAAAGATAATAGTGAATATTTCCCAATTAACATGATACCTGTGAGTATTTATCAGTAAATATTTATTTGTTTTAATTTGGGGACCTCACCCAGTATATTTAGGGCTTATTCCTGGCTCTGAGCATAAGCATCACTCCTGCCAAGAATCATGAAGCCATATTGGGTGCCTGTGTAGAATGTTGGTTAGTGGCCACAAGGCAAGGGCCCTGCCCATTTTACTATCAGTCTGGCTCCTAGCTGTTTAATGATTAAAAATCAAGACTATTGAATTTAAAAAGCATTCCTGATTAAAAGCTTGTTACATTTTTCTCTTGTGAAATCACTGGTGTATTCCATGAAGTGCTTTAATTGAAAAAATATTAACCAAATATTTTTATTCTATTTTATATTTCAATAGTAAGATTATTACATTAAAATATAATAATTGTGGGAACCAGATGTATAGTGGGGTAAAGCACTTCCTCTGCATTTGGTGACCTGGGTTTGATCTCCAATATCCCATATGATTGCCCAAGCCCAGCCAAGATTGATCCTTGAGTACCACTGGTAAGCCTATTTCAACCCCCACCCAAAACAAAAAACAAAAGAACAGGGGGAAGAACATAGGATTTATGGTACTGTTGGAATCCAATTTTTTGTTCTGCTCTTTCAAATAAATGCACATGTGAGGGCAGCTAACTTCATTGCTCTCAGTTACAATTTCCTAAGGTATTAATAGAAGAAAACTCATACCATTATCATTGTAGTTGCTTCATTATTATTGTTGCTTTATTTCATCTCTGTCTGGCTCAATTATTTAAGCATGTGTTTTTGCATCCTTAAATGTTTTGTCTGCATTTCTTTTTTCTTATAAAATCTTAGCATAGATTTTTTGACTGAAAGTGCTTTCACAAAAGCTGACAAACTGTGTCTAAATGAAAAGTACACAGTTCCAACATCTGGCTTTGTTTGTATTTCTTTCAGCTTAGCAAAAGGATTCATCCAGCTGAGGGTTGTTTGCCTAGTCAGCAGGACCACGGGCAAGGCAGAGAGAAACACAAGGTGAGAAAGAAGAAAGGAGATGTCCCAAGAATGTCAATCTCTAGGCTAGCAAAATTGGAGGATTAAAAAAAAAAAACTAGGGTAGCGAGAAAAAGATAACTGTTGCAACACAATGTAAAGAATGCAGTTGGGAGCACATAGCTTCAGAAATGTGTATATTAAATACATGAATATGTACGTTGAGAGCTTTTGAAATGCCTAAGTTATATAATCACACCATTTAAGATTTCTTTTTATACAGTTGACGGAGCCAAAGAGATAGTAGGGTGGATAAGAGGCTTGCCTTGCAGACCTAGAAGTTTGATCCCACACCACTTACATATCCCGAAACTGCCAGGAGTGATCCAGGAGCATGGGAGTCAGGAGCAAACCCTTAGCACTGCCAGATGGGGCCCCCACACACAAAGAAAGGAAAATCATGTTATCCTAACCTTACTCATCTTTTATATACTTGGCTCAAAAGCTATAATTTATGTAGCAATTTTATTTATTTGCCTTTCAGCAGTGAAACAATTATTATTTTATTATTTTTATTTTTGTGCCACAAAATATGGTGCTCTTTTCTGGTGGTGGATGAGGACCACATAGGGTGTAAAGGATGGAAACCAGGTTAGCATCATACAAGGGAACTGTTTCACTGGCTGTGTTCTCCCTCCAGCCTTTGAAACTATTATCTAACTTTAATAAATATCTGGTACTTGTGAGTATGCAAATAATAATATCTACAAAGAAATCTGCTAAAATCAAGTAGAAGAATATAAAATGTAGTCTATTTTGCATTGCAGTGGAAGAATAAATAGATTCATTGTATTTTAACTTGATAAGCAGGTAAATACAAATAAATATTGGTTTTCAAAAACTTTAATGCTTGTTTTGCTCTACTTTATCACTTGAATTTGCTAGATTAGCTTAAGATGTAACTGCTACCCCCTTAACTCCACTTTTACTTTAATTCACTGAGGGAAAGCTTGAATCAATATATGTATCCCCAAGAAAATTATGTTTATTTTAATATAAATTCTGTGTGGCATCACTAAGAAAAATTAGTGTAACATCACTAATATAAATTAGTGTGACATCACTAATATAATGATGTTATCATTTTGTAGCATCTCATCCACTAAAATGGTCAGGGCAGGTTGTTAAGTTTGTAGTTACTCTAACTGACAGGGTTACTGACACCTGTATACCATCTCTTCATCACCATTAGATTTGTTTTTGGTTGTTTGAGGAGAGACAGAATCAAGGATTTCAGGTGCTGTTCCACAAAGAGATCATAAGACCAAAGAGGATGAAGTATCAGAGTAGTATCTGAAACAAAAAAATCTTATTTTGTTCCACATTTCTCTGATCATTTCTGCTTAAGAGTATTTGCATAATGGATGTGGTTTTATATTTATATGAACTTGTTCATACAGCGAAATTAATTTCAGTAAAAGCAGATACCAAGTGCTTATTTGCCCAACCAATTTGCTAATGAGAACAATATTTACCAATTATTGCAGTAGTAATATTTGTTTCAATATGATAATTGTTTGCTAATCACAATGTTTGTGACACAGTAGGAAATTGGCATATACACCTGAGTATCTTTCTTCCACTCTTATTGCATAGTGTATTCCCGGACAACTGCATCAAATATTTTTTTGAAACTGAAGGGAAAACAAAGACAGACCAAGATGAGATAAGCAATTGCCAGAAAAGTACTAGAGGAACAGTTAAGGAATATATTTAAAAAAAACAATATAGTACTTAAAATAAGTTCTGACACACTTCTGCAGCCATACGCAAGCTCAACTGAACAAATTACATGCTGCTCGTAGTTATTCTTCCTGTTATTCTGTGAGGATGAGGAGAGAAGACAGATAACAACCTCTGGCTTAATCGTTCAGCGTTTTCCAGGGAGTTAATTGCAACGACTAGCCCAGCATAAACACTAGAAAACTAATGGGAAGGGAAACCATGCAGAAACCCACCAAGCTCGATGAGTGAGTTATAATATCACTGAGATAAAACAACACCAGTAAACCCTAAGATAGTGTCTTTAGTGACCCTATGATGAGGATGTTCAATTAGTTCAAAGAAACAGTAGCTCAGGTATGCAGCAAAGCACAAGAAATTATGAGAGTCAAAATGAAAGACCTACTATAGTAAAAAATGACAGAAATGAAGACACAGTAAGTGATATAAAAATGTTGATAGAAGCTCTGAATAGCATAATAACAGAAGATAAGAAAAACACTGAAGATCTCCAAGGTAAGAAGGATGAAACTGTTAGGAAACAGTAGAATGTGGAAAATATTCTGCAAAGAAATGAACAGCATATCATAGAACTATGAAATGAGTTCAAGAGGAACGATATAATAATCATTGGGACCTTTATAAAATAGGAAGTCAAACGTGATGAAGAACCAAGAGTTAAAGATATCATTAAGTACTTTCAAGAGTTGATTACTAGAAACATCTAGATCCAAGAAGTGTGAAGGTTCCCAGTGAAAATAGACCTAATTTAGAAAACTCTAAGACACAATATATTCAAAATGACAAACTCCAAAGATAGAGAAAAAATATAAAAAATCAGCAAGCTCTAAAAAGAAACATACAAAGGAAAGCCCATAAGATGAACAGCAAATCTATCATATTATACTCCACAATCCAGAAGAATACGGTCATAAGTCATTGAGTATGGCAATCACTAACGGTGCATATGGTTGTCCTCTACTAGATTGAGAACTGTTAAAGTATATAGAAATTAAACATCACAAATTTACTCTTACTGATTTATCTTGTGATAATTCTACTTGGTATTCTTTTCAGGTTTTGGGGGCAAGTAATATGAAATAAATGCAAAATACATGCAATAGGGCAAAATAGCTAAATTTACGACAGGGAAGATATGATCATCTTAATAAGATTCAAGCACAAAATAAAACTTTATCCAATATATTTTAGATTTCAGAGTAAAAAACTTATTTATGTAAATTAGAATAGACAGTCCACTATATTGTATTAAATGATTTCAATTCTTTGTTTACACAGATTAAAATCATACAGCAATCAATCAATGCAAATTTACTTTGTTGACTTATTTTCCTATAATTCCATTTGCTTTTACTTTAATTTTTGTTTGAAGCAAGCAATATGAAATATTTATTTTATCCCTGCCAAAGACAGGATTAGAGTTGACAGGGAACCTGGGGACATTGGTGGAGGGTAGGGAACATTGGTGGTGGTACTGCTGTTGAACATTGCCTGAGAAAACTCTATTATGAACCACTTTGTTTATCATGGTGTACTAATTAAAATACATATACAAAAAAGCAGGAATCTAAATAAAAACAATGTGATAAATTAAATTGTCCACAAGAGAACTAAAATCAATATATAGCCATGTTTTGTGTTTATTACAAGCCAAAGTATATGACGAACACTACAGAAGGGTTAAAGAGGAATTAGGAATACCAAACATCATGTATTCCCACATAGAGAGTGGTTAAATATCATTTAATAATAGTTTTCTATTAGTATAAAATGGGCCTTAGCGGGGCTAGCCGAAGCGGGTAGGGTGTGTGCCTTGCACATGGCTGGCCTGTGCTGGCCCGGGTTCGATCCCGGCATCCCATATGGTCCCCGAGCACTGCCAGGAGTAATTCCTGAGTGCAGAGCCAGGAGTAACCCCTGAGCATCGCCGGGTGTGACCCAAAAAGCAAAAAAAAAAAAAATGGGCCTTAGGGTTCTCAAATATTGGCAAGCAATAAATTAGCCAACAGTACAGGTACAATTAATCACACTCTCTTACACCATATCAATTATTTTAATTATAAAAACTCATCATCACCAATTAAAATTCAGATATTGTTGAATGCAATAAAAATACCAGGACCAAACATTAAGCTATGAATTGTTACTTTAAAAAACATTACCATAAAAATTTTTATAGCGATAATATCAAAGAACTGGAGAAAACGCATTGTAAACATAAGGCCTCAGATCAATCCTTGCAAATATTATCTCCAAACATAGCCAGGTGCGTCATAGGTGACCTCACCATCAACTGACCTGAGGAGCGACACTGTTTTGCTAGGCCCAAGATCTTTGGTATCAGACCTTTACCACTGGGCCAAGTAGAGCTGGGAGAATCATGCAGGGTTCCAAAGACAACTGCAGATAAACCCTTATAGTAATATTAATAATAATAACTACTTTAAAGCAAAACCAAAGGTTAGTTGAAAGAACTATATATAAATATGTCATAAGAAAACTTCAAGAATCATTAAAAATTAATATATTAATATAATAAAGAAAATGAAGAATAAGAATTATACAGAACTTAAACTTTTCAAATCAAAACCACAGAGATTGGCACACATCCAAAAGAGCAGAAAAACAAGTGCTGGCATGGATGCGCGGAGAAAGGGACTCTTATCCATTGTTGGTGGGAATGTTGACTGGTACAGCCATTTTGGAAAACAATACAGACATTCCTCCAAAAACTAGAAATTAAGTTAGTTTATAGTTAAAACTAGAAATTTGACCCAGCCATACCACTTCTGGGAATATACCCTGAGAAGTCAAAAACACACAGTGGAAACTCCACCTACACATCTATGTTCATAGTGGCACTATTCAAAACAGCCAGAATCTGGAAACAACCAGAGTGCCCAAGAACAGATGACAGGATAAAGAAATTTTGGTACATCTACACAATGGATTGCTATGCAATGGTTAGGAAAAACGAGCTATGAAATTTGCCTATAAATCAATGGACATGGAGATCATATTGCGTGAAATTAGCCAGAGTGTAAAAGGACAGATATAGACTGACTGCATTTATTTGTGTGATATAAATGTGTGTGCATGTATATATGTACATACACATATTTAATATTTATATATGTAAATATATATATATATATATAACTTGATCACTTGGCATACCATATTCGTTGATTTGCTCGAGTGGGCGCCAGTAACATTTCCATTTGACCCTATCACGTGCCAGTGTAGCCCAATAGCAACTGCTCACTCCAGAAATATGAAGAGCCTCAAACAGTTTGTTCAGGGTCTTGACGAAGAAGTCTGATGACTTGTAGGTGGACAGCCATGTGATCTTTTGGCGTCCCGTGGGATCCAGTCAGTAATGACTCTAGTCCAGCAGTCATCTCCAAATCAAATTACATGTCCAGCCCATCTGATTTTCAAAGCGTTGGCAAACAAGACAGTGTCCCTGACTCTCAATCATCTATGGAGGGCAGAACTCCAGATTCCTTCTCTCACTTGAGTGAGGCATGATATTCCAAGCATAGTTCTTTTGATTCCTCTTTGGGAGACCCAAATAACATTCTTATCCTACTTTCGTTGGGCCCAGGTCTCTGAGGCGTATGCTAATGCAGAGAGAACCAGAGAGAATGGTGGAGTTGAAGAGATGTGTCGAGCCGGAGGTTCTTTGTCCTTTTAGCTATTTATTTGATGCTCTTGAAGGTGTTCCAAGCTGCTCTCTTCCTCCTGCGCAGCTCAGATTTTAGGTCCTCCTGCGCAGCTCAGATTTTAGGTCATCCATCATGTTGGAGTCGGGACCTAGGTACACATAACTGCCAGTCGGGACCTAGGTACACATAACTGCCAGAGATCATGTTGGAGTCGGGACCTAGGTACACATAACATCCTAGGTACACATAACATCCAGAGATGTTTGTTCCATTGAGAGTGAACGGAGCATCTGGAACTAGTTCATTTTTCATGAACATTGTTTTTGATGAGATTCAGCTGAAGATTCAGCTGAATGTCATCTAATGTTGACATTAGATGAAGGACAACATGGAAACAAGCTGGCTTCCAAAAAGGATTCAGCAAAATAGACCATATCCACACGGTAACCAAGCTCACTGAGGTTATAGGGAGTTCAACATGCTGCTCTGTCTCAATTCATTGATTTAAAGAAAGCCTTTGTTTTTGTTGAGACTGAAGTGGTCATCGAAGCCCTGGCCAAGCAGGCATTCAAACCCAATACATCAAGATCCTTCATGAGCTGTATTATTGATTCACCACCAGAATCTCACCATTCTACAAGGAAGTGATCATTGATATCAAAAGATGGTTTCGTTTGGTGATACCATTTCACTGAAATTCTTCAGCGCCACCCTTAGGAACGCCATGTGACAATTAGAATGGGAAGGAATGGAAGTGAAGATAGAGCGGTCGGCAACTACTCCACCTCCCGCTTCGCTGATGACATTGTTCTAATAACATCAAATATTAGCCAAGTGGCTCAAATGCTGACTGAATTCGACCGTGAATGTGGAAAGGTAGGTCTACAGCTGAATCTATATACGTATAGGATGATACCAATATCCAAGGCCAGGAAAACATGGATAAGGAGAACTTGTCAATTGGTGGAATCTACCACAGGTGTGTGGGATTCAGAGGTTACATAAGAGAGAGAAGTGAACAGTGTGCTAATAATTGTTGAAAATGATAATAACAGTCTAGAACTGAGCATAGAATGTAGATATACATGATAATCTCTGAATGTATATGTAGGTATGTATGTATAAGTGATATAATGTATAAGTGATATACATGATAATCTCTAAATGTATGTATTGAAAGTCACAATGTGTAAGAGAAGAGAGACAGAGAGAGACAGAAAGACAAAGAGAGAGAGAAAGATAGAGAGAAAGAGTGAGAGGGCCGGAGCCTAGCGCGGCATCCCATATGGTCCCCCGGCACGCCGGAGTAATTCCTGAGTGCAGAGCCAGGAGTCCCCTGAGCCGCCGGTGTACCAAAACAAAAAAAAGAGAAAGAGTGAGAGAGGATCAAAAGTGCCTCTCATGGAGGCAAGCTGGTGGAGGGGGGAGGAATTGGGGACATTGGTGGTGGGAAATGGGCACTGGTTGAGGAATGGTTGCTGGCACACTGTATGACTGAATCCCAAACGTGAACATTTTTTCCGTATATTTTATATCTCACAGTGGTATATTAAAAAATTTAAAAAAAACATTCAGAAACTAAGAATGATACATAATGATAAAGAAGTTACCTTGCCATGAACCTGAAAAACACTAACTGTGTTGACTTAGCAAAGAGTTTCTAATGTATGCTGCAACATGTTGAATTGAAAGAGAAATGGAGCCATCCTTGGTTATAGCAGTGTTATTAACATCTCTCTTAGGAACTGATGTGTATAGGGACAGAAAATCTCTTTGCCAGTGAATATTTCTTACTCTTATGTCCTCAGACATTAATTCTCATGCTTTCTTTCTTTCTCTCTTTCCAATATTCCATCTCCATATAACATGAGCGCATTATTTGAGCATATTTACACTTATCAGAGGAAGAGTCATCATTTTTGAGAATCACATATTGAAAACCCACCCAGCCTTGGTTAGACTGAATATACAGCTCAAATCTGTTAAGGATAACAGAGCAATGGTTATATTATTTATCAATCATTGGAAAGGAATGCATCATTTAGAAAATAGCAACTCATTTTTTCAAGGACTGGAAAGAGTACCAGAGGTAAGGTGCTTGTGTTGCATGTAACTGATTTAGATTCTATCCTGGAGACTACATATGGTTCATAGCCTGCCAGGTATGATCTCTAATTGCATAACAAAGCCAGAACATTACGAGGGCTGGTCCAAAAGCTCAAACAAGCAGAATAAAACACAAAAATGTAATTTTTATCTATTTAAGCAAATGATCATTTATAGATCAATGTTCATTAAATGCCAGACCCAGAAGAGATCCAGACCCAACCACTCCAGACACACGGCTGTGCCACTCGGCCCCACATGGAAGCAACCCATGGAGCTGACCTCTGTGGTTGGTAAGGTGCTCGGCCAGTCCCTGGCTGAGACCAACATTGCTCCAAGGGTTTGCTCACATGTGTGGGGAGGGCCATGCTGGCAGGACTTGGAGCAGGGATTTGGGCTCCTACACTCTTTCCTCCACCTCCATGCCAGCTACCTCGGACGAGAGACATGCCAGACCCACAGCTCCATTAGCAAAACCAGAAGAGATCCTGACCCAAAAACTCCAGACCCACAGCTGCGCCGCTTGGCCTCACATGGAAGCAACTCATTGAGCTGACCTCCAGTGGTTGGTAAGGGCCTCGGCTAGTCCCTGGCCGAGTTCCACATTGCTCCAATGGTTCGCTTACACATGTGGGGAAGGGCCATGCTGGCCGAACTTGGATCCGGATTTGGGCTCCTCCGCCATTTCTTCCACCTCCATGACAGCTACCCCAGAGAAGAGACATGCCAGACCCACAGCTCCATTGGCGCGTGGCTGCAGAGCAGCCACAAGACAGTCTTAGATAGTTTTAGAGATTAGAATCATCTCCTTCCCAGGATCTTTCACATTTATACACTGTATACAGTTCTAGGCAGGTTCTAGCCGTGGCCCGTCACCCCAGTCTGCCTAGAAAGAAGCCAGAGGAACCCCCACACCACGAGGTCAGTCATTTTCAACATCCAGACTCCACAGCTCCTCAGAGCTCCACTCAAGAGAAAACCTGATCTTTCCCTTTGAGTTTCATCAGTAAATGCTCGAGATGGGAGTTTTCTACTGAGAATATACCACCTACACAGCAGAGCCTGGCAAGCTATCTGTGTTTTATTTGATATGCCAAAAACCAGTGACAATTATGGACCTCATTCCCATGACCTGAAACAATGGTTGAGACTTTTCCTGTTCCTGGAACAATCAGATGCCCTCGGGGTACACTTGTGAACAACAGGATGTATGGAGATGTTACTGGTGCCCGCTTGACCTAATCGATGTACAACGGGAAAATGAGGGATACAAGTGAATTTCATTAAATAACTGTTGTCTTGTCCAATGGAAAATTGATGCTATCAGGGGAAAAGTTCACAGAAGCAAACTAACATTAAATTTGAAAGAATGTTAAGTCACTTTTATATACTATATTGATAATAACAACAATGTTTTCACATAACACATATAAAGCTTCCTAACTAGATTTAATAGTAAGTATGCAAGAAAAAAATAATACTATACATTTATCTTCTAAATATGTACACTTTTAAATTAACATTTCCTTTCTAGATTAAGAATTTATTTCATAAATGACACCAATTGTTTGATGATTTATGTTTTAAATTTTTCTTTCACATTTTTCAAGAAATTTTTTTTTTGGAGATTCTTCTTTTTTTTTTTTTTTTTTAATTTAATTGTTTTAATTTCTTATTTTTCAAGAAAATTTTTAAAAGCAAACTATAAACAGCATTTTAAATTTATGGGTGATTTATTCTATTTTGGATCTCTGTGATAAAGATAACAGATAGCTGTGTACTGAAATGTAATCAAAATTTTTTAAAGAAATACTTATCCAGAGACTAGAGGGGTTTAATCCTGACACCCCATAACAGTCCTTTTGAATACAGCCAGAAATGATGCCGCAACACAGAGCCACGACTAAGCTTGAAGACTTTTGGATGTGGTCCCTAAACCAAAAGACAATATTTTAAATTTTTAATTTATAAAGTTATGTTAAAATTAAATTGAATTCAATTACCTTCAAAAATTCTCCCTTTTACCCATAAGAAATTGCTGGCTATAAAGTAACTGGTTACTTTATCTACGTGTTTTAAGAGTCTACCTTTATGAGTAATCATAAACATGCTTAAATAATATTTTTATCTAGTGGAATGAATCTTTAAACTTTTATGTTTAAAAGTTTAAAAATATACTTTTATGTCATGATATGAGAAAGGTTTATATTTCCCATTATAAAAATTAACAAGATATGAGACTGAAATTTTTATATAAGACTTAAAATACACACATTAATGAAAAATAGTTGGAATTCCCAACTTCATTTTGCATGATATAGTTTTTATATACATATACATATGTATATATACATATTTTAACTACTAGCATCATATATTCTGTCAAATTCTCAAAAGACAATATGCTTTCATTACTATATTAAAGTTTGTAAAAGAATAAATGTATCATTTTTAAAAAAATTGTTTTATTATATCATTGTGAGTTACACAATTACAAACATATTCATGATTGGGTTTCAGTCACACAGTGTTCCAGCACCCATTCATTTCTCCACCAGTGCCCATTTCCTACCATCAATGTCCCTGATTCTCCCACCCCTTCTCCAGCCTGCCTTTATAGTAGGCACTGTTCCAATTCTCTGTGTATCTCTCTCTCCCTTTCTCTGTCTCTCTCTGTCTCTCTCTATCTCTCTCTATCTCTCTGTGTGTGCATCTTTCTCTCTTTCTTTCCCTTCTCTTACACATTGTGGCTTACCCTACATACATTTAAGGTTTATCATGTATATTCCTTTGCCTACATTCAATGCTCAGTTCTAGTCTGGCGTTACTGTTTCCAACAATTACTAGAAAACTGGTACATATTTATATCCAACAAATGAATATTTGATAACTTGAATCCATTATTCATTGATTTGCTCGAGCGGGCGCCAGTAACATTTCCATTGAACCCTATCACGTGCCAATGTAGCCCAATGGCATCTGGTTGATTCAGGAATACAAAGAGCCTCAAACCGTTCCTTCAGGATCTTGACAAGGAAGTCTGACCATCTTGAAGGTGGGTGGCCACGTGATCTTTTGACATCCTGAGGGATCCAGTCGGTAATGCCTCTAGTCCAGCTGTTGTCTCCAAATCGCATTACATGTCCAGCCCATCTGATTTTCGATGCCTTGGCAAACGAGACAGCATCCCTGATTCTGGAATAGCAATGGAGGTTGGAACTCCGGATTCCTTCACTCACTTGAGTGAGGCATGATATTCCAAGCATAGCTCTTTCGATTCCTCTCTGGGAGACCCGAATAGCATTCCAGGTCTCTGAGGCATATGTTAATGCAGGGAGAACGGTGGAGTCAAAGAGAAGTGCCAGAGCCGGAGGTTCTTTGTCCTTTTAGCTATTTCTTGGATGCCTTTGAAGGCATTCCATGATGCTCTCTTCCTCCTGTGCAGCTCAGGTTTTAGGTCATTCATCATGTTGACTTCTAGACCTAGGTACACCAGGAGATTCCCATGTCCAACGTTTCTCTTCAGCCTTCTGGAACTATGAGTTCCCATGAATGGTCTTGGTGGACATGATGAACTCAGATAGTCTCTCACCCTGTTCGTTCCATTCTAGGCCATGGGTACAGATATATCTGTACTTATCCTACTGACTGATTTCACTCAGCATGATAATCTCCATGTCCATACACTTTAGGTAAATTTCATGATTTTGTTTTTCCTATGAGAGGAAATATATAAAGATAACATTTTACAAATGTTTGTTTCATTGAGGATATAGTAGAATCTATTGTAAGCAATACTTATCTGTTAAATTGTGGGAAAATGATGACAGATTCAAAGTAAGTATTATTAGGAATATAAAGAAACTTTTCATACTTAAATACTGATATATCCATTACTTTAGGCGTTTAAGACACATTATGAATACTGGAATGCAGGAAAATGAATACAGGTTTGAATATTCCAGTCTGGGGTGGGATTTTGTCTTATATTTTCTAGTCATCCTCAATTTAAATATTCTTATGCATATTCTAAAGTTTGTAAGCTTTTTTGCTAAACGTTACACTACACATGCATTACTTTACTTGATGTTATTTTAAAACCATAATTTTGAGTGGTAGAGACCATTTCACACACCAAGAGGAACAATCATTTATAAATTATTATATTGGAGTACCTTATATAGTATTGCCAAAATTTGCTCTTCCCTGGTACCTAGTTCCTCGTTTACACTAGTATAGATGTTGCATTGAAAGTGTTTTTGCAGAGGCGATTAACGATTTCAATCCAGTGGATTAAAGGATTTGTTGTCCTAAATTGAGGAAGCATCACGCAATCAGGTTAAGACCCAAGAGCGAAAAACGTGAGGTTGTCTGAAATGAAATAAAAATTTCCTCCATATGTCTCATAGAAATTCTTAAAAGTATTTGGCCCTGTCCTGTCCTACAAGTATCAGACAGACAAACCCTACTCCAATCTCCTCTAGTTAGCTGCTCTGGTTCTCTTCCCCAGTCTCCATGTCTCTGTCTCTACTCTAGAAAATCTAAATATACAAGCTTGAAGCATTCTTTGCATCATCTTTGAAAAACTGATATCTCTTCAAATATTTCTGTAGTCAAATAAGCACATTATGAAGATAATTTGAGTTTATTAGCAAATATTTACTTACAAATTCTAGAAATAAAATATTCAAAGGAAATGTTAGCTATTTTTATTTTCAATTTTGTGCCACATCCAGTGCTGCTCAGAGCTTACACTTAACTCTGTTAAGTTAGGGATCACTCCTCCTGGGGCTTGAGAGACCATGTGTTCTTACAGATTACGAACCCAGGTCAGCCATGTGCAAAGGAAGCACCTTGCTGTTGGGCACCCTACACAGTGGTCTGTTTTCAAGGCAATAAAACTTCCTAAAGCCAAAATGGTTACATCTACAAGAGAACAACACCTGTGTTTACAGGACAGGAAGTGCCTGGCCTTCTGACTACTTCGTTGCAATGGCTCAGGATGCTATTTGTGCTTTGTATCCCTCTACCCAGAAATGTATAAAAGGCCTAAACTATGCTCAGTAAAGGAGCACTGTTCTGAACTCTCACCTGAGGCTCTGTGGGTGTCTTTCTTCCCTTTCTCAGCAGCGCAAGGCGGAGTTCCTCCCAAGTCAATCCCTCTTCTTTTTCACAGGGATGAAGTCGGGCAAGATCTAGGTCTCACTCATTTGTGCAGGGGGCTGCTGGCCAGGGCCCCGACACCTTACTTGCTTTATTCCAACTGCCTTTCAAAATTTTAATTTTAGTTGCTTGCTTTGTAATAACTTTATAGAGTCCCGAATTGTTGTGATGTTTAAAATTGTGATGTTTGGACCTGAGTAATAGTCCAGCACATAGGGCATTTGCCTTGCATTCAGCCAACCCGGGTTCCATCCTGGGCATCCCCATATGGTCCCCCACAACTGCCAGAAGTAATTCCTGAATATAGAGCCAGGAGTAACCCCTGAGCATTGCCGAGTGTGACCAAAACTCAAAAAAAAAATTATTATGTTGATTATTGGAAATAGTGATTATACCTAAGAAGTTTAATTGTAAAATCTGTTTCCCCCTCAAGGGGGTTAACATGTCTAATTTCAATTTTCCTATACATGTCCTTTATATGGCACTCTTTATAAAAATGGTGGAAAATAAAATAATCCTTAATATACAATTTACAGGGATTTTCCAGTTTTCTTCTTTCTGTCCTAATAGTGACATGTCTATGGTGTAAGTTTGACGAATTCTTTTTAACAATGTCAATCAAGTAACTTTTGGATTGAAACAATGGTACTGGATTGAACAATGGTAACTTTTCCTTTATGCTCAACATTTTCCTAAATCTTCAGTTTTATTACACACACAATCTAGATGGAATAGTAAGCTCAGCTGACTCTCTTACTCATTGCTATAATTTCCTAGATATTCAGACTATTTAAATAAATAGAGTTCCCTATAACAGATAGCTTTCCATTTTTCCATGCCCTCATTTTCCTTTTATGTTTCCAACCACGTGAGGATATTTTAAATCTGGTGAGAAATAATTTGAAGTATTTCTAAATAATATGTTTCAACATAGTCTGCATTAATTTCATGGGGCATTGGCATTATTGTTCTATTGGGATTGGCTTCTTGTTTTCCATAATTGAGCTATGTGAAAATTCATTCAAGCAGAGGTACTGTTATATCTATACAGAATAATACACATATTTTAAGATGGCAAATTTTTAGTTCTAGATAAAAAAGCTACTTTACAACTTAGTCATATTGCCGATCTGTTAGGAATAATCTGTATCTTTTAGATTAAAACATTGGTCCATAATTTTGAATAAATACAGAGAATAGCAAAACACAAAACCAAAAACATCTGAGATATTACAAAAACATGCCAGTAATTGTTAATAGAGAAATTTATCAATATATAATTTTTTAAGTTTTATTTAAATTACTGGTGTGTAGAACTGAGCCTGGCAGTGTTTATCTGGCTTTATACTTGGGGGTTGTTTCTCGTGGTGGTTGGGTGTTCATGTGGACCAGGGCTCAAACTGGATTTGGTCACATGTAAGGCAAATACTTTAAACCAAACACTATATATCAGTCTTTTAATTTCTGTTTGTTTGCGGTCTGTAGCAACCAATTTTCTCAGAAATTTCTCCCAGCAGGCTTCAGGGTGCCATGTGCAGCGCAAAGGATTGAGCCTGGTTTGCGACCTGTAGGGCAAGAACCTCCCTGCTCTAGTTTCTTTCTGGCCCTGTATTCTTCATTTTAAAAAGAGAAAGGAACGCTGATCTTATGCTAGAAGAGTCAGGGAAGGGATGAGGAAAGGTAAGGAGATGCATTTTCTCCACTATCATCAATATCACTTTGGATGTCTTTGCCATAATAATCAGGAAGAAAGAAATGTTCCAAAATATTTTAAACGTCAAACTGTATATATTTTAAAGATGACATGATAATATGCCTAGAAAACCATGAACCTACATTTAGAAACAATAAATTAATATAACTACCAAATTAATATGCAAAAGTAGGTTGCACTTCTATTTTGGAATGAACTCAGAGAAAGAAATCAAAGGACTAGCCATTTAAATATTGTTCATGTGACTGAAGAGCTAATTCAACACGTACTATCTCTTCAAGGCTGCTGCCTTGGGCCTGGTCAAACTGGTTCAGTCACTGACATCCCAAACACACTCAATCTAATTAACTTGTTAATTTTTTTCTCACTGCTCTATCTCCAAGAAAGTCTACTATACATACTTTATGCATAATATGATAAATTACTTTTTATTTCAGTAACAGCTGAAAGAAGGCAGCAACCAAACATCTCCCTCCCCAACCAGGCAGGCCTACTCATGGAAAATTACTGGAAAATTACCATTTTAGGGCCTAAATAACCCTTTCATTAATATTAAATTGTGTGAAGGAAAAGTACATTAAGCTCTAAGGGCAAAAAGGGGAAGCCCCGAGACCAGACCTTAAAGAGTTAACAGGAGCACACTAAAATAGTGGATGGGCTCTGCGAGTAGGCCAGATAAAGCCGAAGGCTCCCAACCAAATGTCAAGGGGGAACCCTAACTATAACCTGGAGTAACATCCTTATATGGTGTGCACCCTGCACCTGGAAAAAATTGTAAGCTTGTTGTACTGTAAAAGTTTCTTTTGTCTCAGAATGCTATAAAAACTGTGCTGTATCTCAGTTCAGGACTCTTAGCCTCTAGCCTGCCATCGGTTATGCTAAGAGCCCCAGCATGCTTGGAAAATAAAATAAAACCGTAGGCACAGCGTCCCAGAGTTTTCCTTGATAGGTGTGGCATTCTGAGGCTCCCCAGTCGGTCAGCCCATCGGGTGGCCAACCCTTTCACAGCATTTGCACCCCTGCTTGCAAGCAAAAATTTACCTACTTTAATGTATTATATGCATAAAACTCTCACACATATATTTTTATTTTTATTTTTTGAGAGAAAGTTCATTATTTATTTATCTATTTATTTATTTAAATTTTTATTATACCAGCATGAGATTTCAGAAGGGAGAACGTTGGGAATGACATATCCATCCTGCGGAATTTGGTATGTGGGCAAGTGGATGTGGCTATCAAGGAGATCTGTGCAGAAGTCATGGATAATCTTCTCCCATTGCCTTTCTGGAAGATGTGATAGATCCATCAGGACATTGGAGGGCAGTCATCTTGGTCTTATAGTTGGCGAAGGACAAGCGGGCATTGTGAATGCTTTTCCCAGCTTCTGCTGTGTCTTCCAATATTTCTGCTCTTCTCTCTTTGAGGTTTTCCTTTATAGCTTCTCTGCACCGCTTTGCAAGCTTGAATGTTAGCATTTGGTCGCCTGAGGCTCGTGCCTTGCCACGTTGGCGAATGAGCTCGAGAGGTTTTGAACACAGTCGTCCTTTTTGGTTTTTTTTCTCTCTCAGCATTCTTCATACAATCATGGAGGTGCTGAGCAGTCGGTTGTATTCTTCATCGATGTCATCAATGATGGTATCTTCCCATGTTGCTGCAGTGGTGCCAAAGAGTTCCCTGTTGGTGGTCGTTCTGGGAATTCTCTCCTTAATTTTGCAGTGCTTTCTCCATGTTGCATGAAGTAGAAATTTGCATGAAGGAGATGGTGGTCCTATCATGTTTGGAATTTTGGGTCGACTGCAACATTGGTCAGGCAAAACCTAACCTTCTGATATACGACATGCCATTTCATCAGTAAAGAAGGGAACAGCACCAGGCACAGACAAAGTCAGACCCGAACACCTGAAGAATCTGCCTTCAGTACTCATCAATACACTGGCTCGGCTCTTCACATGCTACCTGTCTGATTGCAAAGTGCCCTCCCAGTGGAAAACCAGAAAGAGAGTTCTGCTGTTCAAGAAAGGAGATATCCATGAAATTGGCAACTATCGCCCCATCTGCCTGTTGTCTGTCATCTACAAGTTGTTCACTCGAGTCATCCTGAACAGGATTGGCAGAACACTAGATGAAGGGCAACCATGCGAGCAAGCAGGCCTCTGAAAGGATTCAGCACAATCGACCATATCCACAAGGTAACCAAGCTCACTGAAGTTTGCAGGGAGTTCAAGATGCCACTCTGTCTCACGTTCATTGATTTAAAGAAAGCCTTTGATTCTGTGGAGACTGAAGCAATCATCGAAGCCCTAGTCAAACAGGGTGTTCAAACCCAATACATCAAGATCCTTCTTGAGCTGTATCACGGATTCACCACAGGATCTCACCATTCTACAAGGATGTGAGCATCAATGTCAAAAGAAGGGTTCAGCAAGGTAATACCATTTCACCAAAACTCTTCAGTGCCACCCTCGAGAACATCATGTGACAATTAGAATGGGAAGGAATGGGAGTGAAGATAGACGGTCGGCAACTAAACCACCTCCGCTTCACTTATGACATTGTTCTAATAACAACAAACATTAGCCAAGTGGCATAAAAGCTGGCTGACTTTAACTGAGAATGTGGAAAGATAGGTCTACAGCTGAATCTCAGCAAAACTATTTTCATGAAAACGGCCCCGGACCCCTTGGGACCTGCGCTTCTGGGAATGATTGCAACCTCCCCCACAGATGTGTGTGTGATCCTTGCTTCTCCGCAGACCCAATCAGCCCAGAGAACAAGCCAGAACCCTACACTCACATTTCAAAACGCAAAACTGTGCAGACACGCAATCTACTTACTATCTATCTTGCATAAGGTACCAGTGAACCTTTGTCCCTACACTCCTTGCCACCAACCAAACTCTGCAAGCAGCCCAGACACCAACTAACTGTACTGTCTATTCACCTAAGAACTCACATTTGCAACCTACGATAGTCATAATGATAAAGCAACGCAAAATTCCATCAAGCTCAGTGAGTGAAGTCACGAGTCCAGATGAGCCAAGCAATACCGATGAGTTGTATAACCTCACTGATAAGGTATTTCGGAAAGAATTGTTAAGGATGCATAAGGAACTCAAAGAAGCAATGGAATGCAAAATCAATAAAATACAAGAGGACATAAGAGAAGAAATGAGGAAAATGCAAATGGAAATGACAGATATTAAAAATGAGGAAAATGAAATGGAAAACACAGTGGAGGACCTCCATAGCAGAATAATAGCTACTTGAAGAAAAAATTAGTGATCTCAAAGACGAGTTCCAAATATTCTCTACACAACACCAGAAGATAGAAAAAAAGACTCACAATTACCGAACAGACAACAAGAGATAATCGGGATGAAGCCAGAAGAAATAACACAAAGATCATTGGGGTCCCAGAAGGGCAAGAAGAAAACCCTGATGAAGAAGAAACTGTCAAAGTCATAATTGCTGAGAAGTTCCCAGAACTAAAGAATGCCTGCCTCAAGATCCAGGAGGCCTGTAGTAGGATACCAGCTAAAAGAAACCCCAGTAGGAATATTCCAAGACACATCTTAATTTGAATGACAAAAACTATAGAGATAGAATACTGAAAGCAGCAAGATCAAAGAAGGAAATCATATAAAAAGGAACATCCCAAGATTTACAGCAGACTTCTCTGAGGAAACACTCTAAGCCCGAAAACAATGGTGGGATACAGTGAAAAGGCTCAAAGAACTGCAGGTCTCACCAAGATTCTTTACCCGGCCAGACTCACATTCAGATATGAAGGAAAGATACACAACTTCATGGATAAGCAACAACTCAGGAACCTCATGAACTCAAAACTGATTTTAAAAGGACTGAAGGGTCTACTGTAATACGAACAAACCCCAAAGCACAACAAGCACAAAGAGAAAGATGGCACAAATTCCGATGACAACAATCTCTTTGAATGTCGATGGTCTAACTGCACCAATTAAGACACACAGAGTGACAAAATGGATTAAAAAATTGAACCCAACATTCTGCTGTCTATAAGAAACACATCTTAATAATCAGAACAAACACAGACTCAAAGGTTGGAAAACCATTCTCCATGAAAACAACTCCACAGAAAATCAAATACCTAGGAATCAACTTAACCAAATGTGTAAAGGACCTGTACAAAGAAAACTACAAGACACTGCTCCAAGAGATAAAAGAAGACACAAGGAAATGGAAACATATTCCCTGCTCATGTTTGGGGAGAATCAAATTGTCAAAATGGTAATACTCCCTAGAGCTATGTACAGATTCAATGCAGTCCCTATAAGGATACCCATGATGTTCTTCAAAGAAATTGACCAAATGCTCCTGAAATTTGTATGGAACAATAAACACCCAAGGATAGCTAAAGCAATTCTCGGGAAATAGAAGATGGAAGGCATCACCTTTCCCAACTTCAAACTATACTACAAGGCAATAGTAATTAAAACAGCATGGTATTGAAATAAAAACAGACCTGTGGACGTATGGAATAGAATTGAGTATCCTGACACCCAACCTCAAACACATGATCATTTAATCGTTGATAAAGGTGCAAAGAATCCAAAATGGAGTAAGGAAAGCCTCTTCAACAAGTGGTTTTGGGAAAACTGGGCAGCAACATGTAAAAAAATGAAATTGGACCTGTGTCTTACTCTATGCACAAAAATCAGATAAAAATGGATTAAAGATCTGAATATCAGACATGAATCCATAAAGTACATTGAAGAAAATATAGGAAAAACCCTCCATGATATTGAAGCTAAAGGCATCTTCAAAGGTGAAACATCACTAACAAAGCAACTAGAAGAAAAGATAAACATATGGGACTACATGAAACTAAAAAGCCTCTGCACCTCAAAAAAAAATGACTAAGATACAAAGGCAGTCCACAGAATGGAAAAGAATATTCACTCAATACCCATCTGATAAGGGGTTAATATCCAGGATATATCAGGCACTGGTAGAACTTTACAAGAAGAAAACAAACAACCCCATCAAAAAATGGGGAGAAGAAATGAACTGAAACTTCAGCAAGGAAGAAATTCGAATGGCCAAAAAACATATGAAAAAATGCTCATCATCACTAATCATTAGAGAGATGCAAATCAAAACAACAATGAGATATCATTTTACACCACAGAGGCTGGCACATATCCAAAAGTGCAAGAACAACAAGTGCTGGGGTGGATGTGGGGAAAAGTGGAAACTCATCCATTGTTGGTGGGAATGCCGGCTGGTACGGAATTTCTGGAAAACAATATGGACATTCCTCCAAAGACTAGAAATCGAACTTCCATTTGACCCAGTAATACCACTCCTGGGAATCTTCTCTGGGAAACCAAAAATACACAGCAGAAACACCATCCCTACTTTTATGTTCGTAGCAGCATTATTCACAATAGGCAGAATCTGGAAACAACCAGAGTGCCCGAGAATCAATGACTGGATAAAGAATCTTTGGTACATCTACACAATGGAATACTATGCAGCTGTTAGGAAAAATGAAGTCATAAAATTTGCCTATAAATGGATGGACACGGAGACGATTATGTTGAGTGAAATTAGCCAGAAGGAGAGAGAACAGATACAGAATGACTGCATATATTTGCATGATATAAATATATATATGTACATATTATGATACCAATATCCAAGGTCAAGTGAAACATATATCAGGAGGTCTTGTCAAAGTTGGAAATTATCACAAACGTGTGGGAGTCAGAGGCTAGGTAAGACAGAAAATGGAACATTGTGCTAACAATTGTCAAGGGTACTAATACCAACCTAGAACTGAGCATTAAATAGAGGCAAAGAGATACACATAACGACCTTTAGTGTATGTTCTGTAATCCATAGTCTGGAGGGGAAGAAAAAGAAAAAGAGAGAAAAATGGAAAGAAATAAAGAACCTGCCATGGAGGGGGGGCTGGGGGAGGGGGAGGGAACCGGGGACGTTGGTGGTTGGAGAAGGGCTCTGGTGGCGGGATGGGTGCTGGAACACTGTATGACCAAAACCCAAATATGAACTTTTAATTGTATATCTTTGTAATTTTAATAAAAAACAAAAATAATAATTAAAAATAAATAAATACAGGCAAAAATGCAAAAAAATTGATGGTTGGAAGGGAAAGCTCTGGATGCTGGATGGAAGATGTATGCTGAAAGTGGGTAAAGGACCAAACATGATGGACTCTCATTTCTGTATTGCAAACCATAATAAAATGAAAGAGAGAGAGAGAGACAGAGAGAGAGAGAGAAGAAACATGCCTAGAACATGAGGCAAGTTGGGGCAGGGGTGGGGTGGTGTGAGAGGGATATTGAGGAAAATGTACACAAGTGGAGGGATGAGTGTTGGGGCACTGTATGACTAAATCTCAGTCATGAATTCTTTGTAAGTGTGTATCTACAATGGTTCAATTAAAAAAATAATTGGACTACCTGTAGTAACATCTTAAACTCTATAACAGTGACAAGCCAGGAATAGCACAACATATTATATGGAATGTAATGTAGAAGGCAACCAATCTTGATTAACAAAATATAAAAACAGAAGTTTTAACCTTTAAAAACATCTTAACTCTTACATAAGTTTAATGACTCCATGGTGAAATACAATAATGTTCACTAACTTTCTCCTAAGGAAATATTTTTGATCTTTCTGTTAGCAAATTATTTATAACAAGCAATATATATATATATATGTGTGTGTGCGTGTGTGTGTGTGTGTATAAACAAATATGTAAATATATTTATACACACACATTAGAGCTTAAATATTCATAGCCCCGAACAAGTAGGAAAAGACAATAGAACAGAAGGTGATGTTGGGTGGTGTATCACTTGTCTTCCCGTTGATCATCAATTTTCTTGAGCGGGCACCAGTAATATCTTCATAATCCTATCACATGCTAGTGTAGCACAAGGGCATCTGCTCGCCCCAGGAACATAAAGCGCATCAAACCATTCCATCAGGTCATGGGAACGAAGGTCTATAATTGTTACTGGTATTTGGCATATAAAATATGACACTGGTAGCTTGGCAGGCTCTGTCATGCAGGTAAGATACTCTTGAAGTCACCTCTAATAATCAAAGCAAATATATTAAATATTTATATGTTAAAATGTATCAATTGTAATTAAATCTGTAGGATGCAATGAGAAAACATAGCAATTTATATTGAAAACTTTCATAAATAAGGTTCAGAATAAAGACAGCTGCACAGGAGGAGGAAGTAAATTTGAGCATGTTTGATAACATATTTGAATTTTCTAGAAACTATTCAGCAGAGAGAAAAATAAATGGGACAGCTAAGAAAGAAGAGAATGACTATTGTGAATAATGCTGCTATGAACATAAAAGTAGGGATGGTGTTTCCGCTGCGTATTTTTGGTTTCCCAGAGTAGATTCCCAGGAGTGGTATGGCTGGGTCAAATGGGAGTTCAATTTCTAGTCTTTGGAGGAAAGTCCATATTGTTTTCCAGAAAGGCTGTACCAGCCGGCATTCCCACCAACAATGGATGAGTGTCCCCTTTTCCCCACATCCACCCCAGCACTTGTTGTTCTTGCTCTTTTGAATATGTGCCAGTCTCTGTGGTGTAAAGTGGTATCTCATTGTTGTTTTGATTTGCATCTCTCTGATGATTAGTGATGATGAGCATTTTTTCATATGTTTTTTGGCCATTCGAATTTCTTCCTTGCTGAAGTTTCTGTTCATTTCTTCTCCCCATTTTTTAATGGGGTTGTTTGTTTTCTTCTTGTAAAGTTCTACCAGTGCCTGATATATCCTGGATATTAACCCCTTATCAGATGGGTACTGGGTGAATATTCTTTCCCATTCTGTGGACTGCTTTTGTATCTTAGTCACTGTTTCTTTTGAGGTGCAGAAGCTTTTTAGTTTCATGTAGTCCCATATGTTTATCTTTTCTTCTAGTTGCTTTGTTAGTGATGTTTCACCTTTGAAGATGCCTTTAGCTTCAATGTCGTGGAGGGTTTTTCCTATATTTTCTTCAATGTACTTTATGGATTCAAGTCTGACCAGAGTGCCCGAAAATCGATGACTGGATAAAGAAGCTTTGGTACATCTACACAATGGAATACTATGCAGCTGTTAGGAAAAATGAAGTCATAAAATTTGCCTATAAATGGATGGACATGGAGAAGATTATGTTGAGCGAAATTAGCCAGAAGGAGAGAGACAGATACAGAATGACTGCATTTATTTGCATGGCATAAATATATATGTACATATTATGATACCAATATCCAAGGTCAAGTGAAGCATATATCGGGAGGTCTTGTCAAAGGTGGAAATTATCACAAACGTGTGGGAGTCAGAGTTTAGGTAAGACAGAAAATGGAACAGGGTGCTAATAATAGTCGAGGGTACTAATGCCAACCTAGAACTGAGCATTAAATAGAGGCAAAAGGATTCACATGACAACCTTTTAATGTATGTTCTGTAATCCATAGTCTGGAAGGGAAGGAAAAGAGAAAGAGAGAGAAAGGGAAAGAAATAAAGAACCTGCCATGGAGCAGGGCTGGGGAAGGGGGGGGGAACCGGGGATGTTGTTGGTGGGAGATGGGCACTGGTGGAGGGACGGGTGCTGAAACACTGTATGACCAAAACCCAAACATGAACTTTTTAATTGTATATCTTTTTATTTGTATGGAGATGGGCACTGGTGGAGGGGCGGGTGCTGTAACACTGTTGATCAAAACCCAAACATGAACTTTTTAATTGTATATCTTTTTATTTGTATATCTCACGGTGGTATAATAAAATACTTAAAAAAGATAAAATAAAATAAAAAAAGACCCTGGGAAAAAAAAGAAAGAAGAGAATGAGACCAAAACTTTGAGTAAGTAGTATCATAAGATACATTTCACAACTGTTGTTTCAAAAGTAGATAGGTTCACCATTGCAAGAGGTGGAATTAGACATTTGGGTTGTCTATGAAGGTTTATTGCTATGGGGAATGAGAGGAAACAGTTTCTTCTGCATTCTCCATTTTTACAATGAACTGAGAATGGTTGTTTTTAATTTTAGAATAAAAGACCAGGTGTTTGAATTCTTATCTAGGGCCACATTTTCAATCAAGGAACATAGTCATAATAATTAAATATCCATTCTGATTCTTTATAATCTGTTGAAGATCTGTCAGTCTGAAACCATCAATCATTATAAATAAATGCTGGTAATGAGATTATATATGCTGTATTATGCTTAAAAAGCTATTTTGTTTATAAAATTAAAATCTAATTGCTAGAGATAATTATGCTATTTATTTTTCAAAAACAATTGTTAACTCCTTTCTTATTTTATTGTAACCTTTGTTTCAATTTTTAAAAATAACTCTTTGCTTACTGTTCTTTTAAGTAGAACTCTGAAATTAAAGAATTTTGTCATCTATTTATGTATTTTCACCATTTTTCCAAAACCCCCAATTAATTATTTTATTTTAAATAGATTTCAAGAACAAATACCTTCAAACTAAAGTATTTGAGCATATTATTAAATTAGACTAGAATTTAAGTCACTGATTGCAGTTAATAAACTTCAAAACTAAGGAACTTATCTGTGATACTTTTCCTTTAACAAGGTGGAAGATAAATGAGACTGTAATTGGCATTTTACAAGGCATGTATTTTGAGGGGTTGTTCATCCCTGACAATACATTGGATACCATGTGACGCCAATATAAAACCTGGGGTTTCTGCATGCAAAGCATTTACTCCCTTTTGGTCTATCTTCTATTACTTCTGAAGTATTTTCATGACCAGTTGCAGTTCCACATAAAATTTATTTATTTTCTTGATAATCTTAACTTTATTATAAATGTAAATTAGAGTCACTTGTATTGATATACATGCTAAAAAGCTTTTCAGTAACTATGCAAACCTATGAGAAATACACATAGATATATTTGATAAACTCTAATTTAAAATGTGCTAATATTATTTTGAAAGTATAAACAATTGGGTGAAACTAATGGCGTCTATCCTATTTTAGAATTGAACTACCAAATGAAAGAATTATACTCTCACACTAATGATTATTTTCATTATTATAAATGGAATGAAAAGGGTAATATAGGTAATTCTATATCTTATTTTATAAAGCATTAATTTGCTTAAATTGTTTTCCTAATGAACTCTTAATTTTTAATTTCTTCCTCCTATAGACAATGATTTAGACTGATGTCCTAATCGTTTTCTTTAATATTATAACAATCATGTCTCAAGCAATTTAGTACTCTTTTAAAATGCTCATTTATTCATTCACTGTTATGTAGGTCAGAAGTCTGGGCACCCTATGATTTCTGCTAGGATCACACAAACCAAAAAGCAGTTGGGGAAACTACATTCCCGTATGGATGTAGGACTCTCTTCCATGCTGTGATTGTGGCAGAATGAATGTCCTGATATATATGTCTCAGATTCCCTTTCTCACTGGCCATCATATGGGAGACACTCTTAGTTCCTGGAGGCCATTCATCCTCTAAAGCAGCAATGTTCAGTCACCACAACTCCTGAAACATCTCAAGCTTCAAATATTTCTCTCTAAAGAAAATCCAATATTGTTTAAGGGTTGATTGGGTTAGATCATGTCCAGTATTAGTTAACTTTACATCTTAGAGCCAATGCAACAATAGAATATAATCTGATAATGATGTGATCAACCTCTTGATTATATCTAGAGATAGCGATTTTTCTCCCCTAAAAATGTGTTTAAAGTTGTATCTTATACCAAATAAAAATAGGTCTGTCATTTCAACAGAAAATTTGAGATGAAGTAATTACTTTGTCCCTATTAATCAATTTAAACAAACAATGAGTCTAAGTAGATATTTTTTTAAAAAGTTTAGAAATGCAGACAGAGTGAGAAATGGAAGGTTATAACCTCCAGAAATAATAGGCTTGGTTATAGCTTATTGCATATTTACAAGCTCACTGGATGTTCCTAGTTGGAATATTTATGTGTGTGTGGGTTTGTATGTGTCTGTGTGCTTATTATTTTTCAGTCATTTTATTTAAATTGGTTAATAAGATACAGTGATACAAGAAGAATAAAAATCACATGATATTATTTTAGAGTTCAAAAAATGATCTCACTATGACCCCTGCCTCCATCATAATCATCAAAATGAGAATATGTTCTATAATAGGTCTAAGGAGAATTTAGGTGTATTACATTAGGTGCATTACCTTCTCTTTATGGTAACAGGACATTATAATGTAGATGATGTCTTCATTGTTATCTTCCCCGGTTGACCAATCAGGAAATAATTCTATAACTCCCTCATCTAACCAGTCCATCTGTGCCTCATGCATTTAATACCCTAAAGTTGAGTAGATCTTGTCTGCTCTGTGTATTATCATGTATCATCATTTAAACAGTGCATTAAGTAAAATCTCCATGCTGTTCTTTCAATATTGATGACAATTATTTTTCCTATATGGCTTTTTTTATAGTCTAGCACAATGGGATTAGATACAATTAATGGGAAATGATAACAAAATTTCTATTTGTAAGTCATATCAGTAATTTTAAATAATTTATCCTAGCCACACAATTTCTGTTTTTGACAGAGTAGCAGTAACAAGAGCATTATATTATTAAATAACTTAATTAAAGAGCTTTTAATGAACTCTCACTTTTTAAAAAGCATCCTAGCCTGAGCTGAATATGATTCTGTTTTGCTTTCGCTCTCTTTTTCTTTCTTTATCTCTTTCTTTTCTTATTTTTTTATTTTTAGGCCATACCCAGCAGTGCTCAAAGGGTACTCTGATTCTACATTTAGGAATTACTCCAGCAGAGCTCAGGGAACCATAAGTGATGCTGGGGATTAAACCTGGGTCTGTCTCAGAACTTACCCAATAAACTCTATCTTTAATCACAAGATTCTTCCATGCAGGAACAGAAATCTCTTCACAATGAAGCCATGTTTGTTAGGACAAGATAAATAATGCTTTGGAGTTGGGAAGTCTGCTTTTTTCAGTACAGTTTTACACCATTAACCAAAATACACTTCCTTATACTGTTACTGTGCAGTTTTGTTCATCTATGCTTGACATCTGTTTTCTAACCATTGGCTATGGATTGGATTTGTGGTTTCTATTGCTAAGAGGATGGGGAAATAAACAGCAATGTCCCTCTCCACACCTACCCTGCAGGAAGCTTTGCTTCCCATCCTTCTTTTTCTGGGAAATAAGCCAGGTTCTTATAAAGATATAAAAACAAGCTGGACTAGCTCTATAGAGACTGAAGACCAAGTGGAAGAGAGGTAAGTCCTCTATATGACCCATTGACAGTCACTCTGTCAATAGCCTGGTACTGACAGCTCATACTTGAGGGAACGCAGCCATCACTGGGGGAGCAGAACTTAAACTTCAGATCAGTAATACTGATTATCTCCCTTACAGATTGCTAAGCAGTAGTCAAGTATTGTTTTAAACAAGTTTTGTCAAGCAGTAAAAGCAGAATTCAGTTGAAACTTAAGGAATAAAGAGAAAGTACTGGAATCTTGAGCTGTATCAAGAAAGCTTGGGGACCACATTGGTAAATACCTCTTCAGAATCATCCAAAGAACAGACGAGCTATTTCGAACTCTCTGTTTATGACTTTGCTATACTCCTTCTCTGCACCTGTTAATAAGGATGGCAGCCAGAAGAAACAAACACTGGCCTTTCTCCATTTGTGTGTTGGTCAGCTAAGAAAGGCTGACTGATATGATGTACATAGACTATGATTGTGCCTTCCAGAAGGAACCCTCTTTGGGAACTTGACCAAGAAACAATTAATTAGAGAAAAAGATTTAGGATGAGTATTCTTTATCAAAGCTGACAGCATTAAAAATTTTGTTTTGAATGAGGGGAAGAGTGATTTCAATAAAATGATACATGATTCAATACTCCAGCTCTTCTTCAAGCACGGCACCTCCCCATTGCCTTTATATATTCTCTTACTGCATCTTATGTGACCGTTTCTGTATAACCCCATTTTTCTTTTCAGCTAATTTTGTACTTTAATATGATGGAACTACCATTGTATTTTGGTCTTAATATTTTTCAGACATGTTTGGTATTCTTTAGTGTCCTTAATTCTAGTGACAGGCAATCTTTCTTTATAAATATATAACTGTCCCAAATTACTGTCTAAGCTTGCTATGCTTTGGGGGTTTGTCTTATCTAGAGTAGCTCCTTCAGTCTTTCCTTTAATGCTGGTTTTGAGTCTATGAAGTTCCTGAGCTGTTGTTTAACCAGGGTATTGTGTATCTCTCCTTGAAATCTGAATGTCAGCATACCCTGTTAAATCTCACGGTGGCATAATAAACTTAAAAATAAATAAATAAAAGAAAATATACATGCCAAGACTTGTACACAGATGTTTAAGGCATACCTATTAGCCAAATTTAGAATGTGAAACAATATAAAAACAAATCAGTGTTTAAAAGGATAAACTAAATGTTATTATAGGCATACAATAAAATATTATTCAACCATAAAAAGGAATGGCATATTATACCAATATAGACTATATCTTAAAAACATGCCAAGTGAAATAAATAAGACATGAAATATCTATATATAATATATATAGATATTATATAATACATAATAAATATAGTATGTATATATAATAAATGATATTTATAATATATAATATGTAAATATATTATATTATGTTATATTATTTATATTACGTTATGCTATGTTATATTATATGATATATTATATCATATAATATAAAAAGTATATAATATATGATAAATAATAAATATATAATAATCAATAATAGTTAGATAATATATATAAATAAGACATTTCATGTCTTATTTAATTCATTTGGCATGTTTTTAAGTTATGGTCTATATTGGTATAGTATGAATTCCTTTTTATGTTTGAATAATATTTTATCAATATTATCAATATTGATAAATATTTTATATATAGATATATATCAATACATATTGATTATATATTGATATATATCTATATATCTATAACATTTATCAATATATGGAAGTATATTTGTATATATGCATACATGCATATATACATACATACATATAAATACATACATATATAATAGGCATTTCATGGCAATATATGTATACATACATGTATATAAACATATTGACATCTTATATGCACATACATATATAAATACATATATTTATAACTGTAATCTCTGGTCTTCAAAGAAATGGGATCACTAATATTTTCAAGGTAGCCAGATAAAGTGAGTAGAGGGATGCTTTTAATGCATTGCAAGTGTGTGTCCTTGTTACTAACTATATAGCCTGTATCAGCACATGATTAATAATTATTAAACTTGTGTTCATACAAATCATGTACATCTAGGAAAAATAAATACAGATATTTACATCTAAGACTTGTGTCACCATGGAACATGGAAAAATGAATGATATAGTTTTCAGAGATCTGATGTAAAAATTGTTAGAAGGATTCTAAAAACTGCATTTGTTATGCAAAACCAAATTTGTATTTTTAAAAATTCACTCTTTCAGGAATTTTGTTTCAAATTTTGCCTATAAATGAGAACTAAATATATATGTATGTACAATCATGCATATCATCAAATATTGGAAAGTGATGAACAAATTAGCACTTTGGTGGCTTCATAAATGATAATGGATGTTGGTCAATAGAACAGTATGCACACAGAGGAAGCATCAATTCTCAAAGAAGCCTTTATTAGATTTGGTATTATGAAAATAAGGGTTTTATAGGTTTTGACTTTCTCTGGATTTGATTGATGATTGTCTGTGAAATGTGATGTGCATACCCATACTCTAGAATATTCATTTATCATTCATTTTAAATAAGTGCCACTATCTTATTTCCAAAACTAATTTTATGATTTATGCTAATATCTAGTTGCTAGAGAACAGAGACTCTTGTGACAAAAATTTGATGTTTCAGGTTAATGTAAAACACTATAGTAAAATAGTTATATAACTTTATAAAATGAATAATGGACAACATATTTCCTAATATTTTATTCTTTATGATTACTTTAGGTATGACCATCCATCTATAATAAAACTATTGAAATTCACATCAGAAAATATATAAGTATAGAGAAAATATAACTTCATAGAACTAATGAGATTTCCAACAAAAGCAAATAGTTCTGGTTTTCATACTGGGAAAATAAAAGAAATTTATCTGAACTAGATGTCTTCACTGTTCTAATGATTTGGGGTTGGAGTATTTCAACTAGGGATATTGTGACATTATTTTCTATATCCAGACATCCATAGTTACTTGATAAGAAAGTTAAATCTCTAAACACTAATCTTTGTTCATCTCCTTAGATAATCTTTCTTAGATTATCACACCTGCTTGAACAACAGTATGTCTTTTTGGCATAAGTGTTATTGGGGATATAATGAACAAGTTGAATTATATGCAATTAAGGTATGTGGATTCATGTTTTGATACATTTACATATTACAAAATAATTGTTGCAATAAAAATCACTATTCCCATCACTCCATATAATTATTTTTAATAGTGAGAACACTTTAAATCTACCTTCTTAGCTCATTTCCCTAAACTGTACATTAACTCTCCAAAACCTTGCATAGCAAAAATTTTAAACTAGCTGACAAATGTTTCCCACTTCCTCTAGTCAAGCACTCAACCCTACCCCTCATTACACACACACCTCAACTCAAATGATAAACTTTTCCACTGCGCTTCTACTTAAGCACTATGAGTTCTAAATGGCCTTGAAATCAGACAAAACATGTCTGGCTTATTTCACTTAGCACAGTGACCTGCAGTTTTACATAAAACTCCCATTGCAAATCAGTTAGAATATTTGATTTGTTCCTAACAGCATTTGGAAGTTCATGGATCTTGGTCGTTTGTGTTAAATATTTAGCTTTGTGTTTTGATTTATATAATACATATGATCTATCTCTAAATACACAGCTTCTTTCATAGTTGTTTTGTTGGATTGGCAGCTCTTTCAGAGTCATTTCCCATATGTCTTCTAATCATTTCATTTCGGTTCATGCTTTCCCAAGGTACCCTGTGTTTAAATATTTGTGCTTGACTTTCTTCAAGAAAGAAGGTATTTCCAAAGACTTTAGGTTACTTGTAGACCTTGAAATTTTAGCTCTTTGATAGTGTAAATTAAATTTATGCTGTTGTAGCATTCCCATTTTTTGTCAGTAGAAACAATACTTCTTTGCCATTTTTAAAAAGAGTTTTGTGCCCTAAGCACTAGTCTATTCCTCAGTGTTTCTGATTATTCATGCTTCTTGCTTTCATGACTGGCTTTTCTTTTCCTTTACCTTTTCTTCCTGAGATATCCTACTAAATATAATTACCGTCACCTGTAGTGACGGTAATCCTTTCTATATTGTATTCCAGGGAACTGAAGATGTTTAAAAGTTTAAAAGTTACCTGGCTTCACTGAGTTGGAGATAGTCACAGGATTAGAACTTAAGTGTGCTGAGAAGGACCTGGTCCTAAACTTGATTATTATCTAAGCTTGTCATGTGGCCGCAGAGAGGCTGCTCGCCTGCGCAGCTGATGGTCTGGTCTGTCTCTTAACCAGCTTTACTGGTTGCGGTGGCTGCCTGCTGGTAGCCACGCTGGCTGGGGCCTGGAGACAGAAGGGATGGGGAGGAGGGGCCGAACTCAGTCAGGCTGGTACAGCCTCCCCATGTATCTGCTGGCCCTAGGAGATATGTTGGAAACGGCCAGCGGCTGAGCTTTTACCATCCTTCTGTGGCTCCATGGGCAGCTCCACGTGGGTCCAGCAGGGCAGCTGTGGGTCTGATCTGTCTCTTATCCCGCTTTGCTGGTTGTGGTGGCTGCCTGCTTGTCACCAAGCCCACTGGACTCAAACTTTTCTAAAACTCCTTGTACTTATAAAATATATAGTCCAATATCCCTGAATTTGTATTATTTCCTACAAATTCTTTCAATCATATTTTCCTTTCTTAAAGTTGCACATTGAAAAAACAACTTGCAGAACAGATTTTTAGATCAAATAGACTCCAATGCATGCTTAAAATATGTGCATATATATATATATATATATACATATAAAACATTCATTTCCACCAAGCTTATAAAGGCTACCTACTAGAAAAAGTATACCAATTTTTCTATAAATACTTTGGATTTTGAGAGCAAGAGAATAAATTGGACTTGTAGCATTGAATTTTTAGACAAGGGGCTCCGAGCTTAATCTGATGTTCTCATTCTCCATAGCATGGTTACAATTTTATAAGATAAGAACATCTCAGAATATTGTAAATTATTTTGGCTTGTGACAGATATGAAAAGGTACTGGAATAGATTCTGTTTGGGCTATAGTATTCTATTTTTAAAATTAGATAAAAAATAAGAATGAGAAGCCAGTAAAAATATTTTTTTCTAACTTTCAAAAAATACATCTTGGTAAATTGTCTCTTTTATCTTAACTTTCCACTTTTAGTTCAATCTAAGAATAATTTAGAAAGAATATTTTGATATGGATAATATCTTGTTTTAAAAATTAAGTGTGTATTTCTAACAATTTGATAAATATTTAATAAAGTATGACGACTTATGCTGTATCTTCTGTAAGTATTTTGTTTAAAACTATAATTTATTTTATGAGTGCAAAGAACAGTATTTTATCTTATGTTGTTTAGCTTGGTTTATGAATATGACCACTACTTCAAGCAGAATTGTTTTTGGTTCATATAGTCAGGCATTTTCAAGATATGAAAAAATACATTAAAAATCATACTAATAGCTAACAAATAATTGCATACAGGTGGAAGATATCTCACATCCGTGTTACTCCTCTGATTAAAAATAAATATTTCTCAAAATAAAGATAATGGATACATAAACACTGATTATTTGTATATATGTTTAGAATAAAAAAAAGTTTGTGAATAAGATGTGCTATAGATTGTTTTCATAAAGAAAACTTTATGTCATAAAGAAGACTACAGCAATGTAAGTTTTTCAATGAATTAGAAGAAAATGTATGCATATATTTTCTATTTTAAAAATATGACTTATTATTTCCCTTATAGTGTGCATTCTGTTACCTTCAATTTAACTATGTCATCCAACCATGTGCTAATCTTGATGTGAAGCCAATAATGAACTGGAAACTTATACTGAGCATTCTGCTAATTTCAAAAGAAAGCTAATATCAAAATATGCAGCGAAACTAAATGGAAAGTCATTTGGGGTAATTTATCACCTACTATATAAACATAAAGCTATTCCTTATCTGCAGATTTTGTGACTTGATTCATTGTTTAATAAAAAAGCATAGAAAATACCTTCACAATTATGATTATAAATTTCTAATTTTAGAATAGTGAAGAATTAATTTTCCATTTTTATCTCATAAAGTTATTCTATAAATTTCTGTTATTTTAATAATGAGTTTACTTAGAAACAAAAGTATAGCATTAGCTAGTGGTAATGACTACACTAATAGAGAAAACATATACAGAAACAAGTTAGTTATTAAAAAATTACATAGCTACATAGAGTCACCAATTTCAAGTGGAAAGATTTTCAACTTTTCCTTAGGTAATCCATAATGTTTTGCCCTGGGCTGGACATGTAATGCAATTTGGAGACCACCGCTGGACTAGATCCCACGGGATGTCAAAAGATCACGCGGCCGCCAACCTAAATGGTGGTCAGACTTCTTCGTGAAGACCCTGAGCGAACGGTTTGAGGCTCTTCGTATTCCTGAAGCAACCAGATGCCATTGGGCTACACTGGCCCGTGATAGGGTCCAATGGAAATATTACTGGCACCCGCTCAAGCAAATCGATGAATAACAGGATGTCAAGTGATCAAGTGATCAAGTGATCAAGTGAATCTATAATGTAACATGCTGAAAATCATTTTCTGAGTTTTCACAAGTCCAGGTTCATTAAGAATAATTATAATGTAAGACATTTCATGTAAAAATAAGAAGGCAATTAGATAAGAGGATTTGGTTTAGGATTAACTGAAAATAGAGCCAAAAGACATCTAATTTTCTAACTCTTCTGCTATTAAGAGATGTTTTTGTACTTCTTTTCTTTTTTCCCCTTTATTTAAGTTTTAGATCACACACAGCAGTGCTTAGTGATTTCTCCTGGGTCTATATTCAGGAATCACTCCTAGTGGGCACAGGAGACCATAAGGGACCATAAGGAGACCATAAGGGGTGTGAGGCATTGAATCCACGTTAGCCCTGTGCAGGAAAGTTCCTGGACACTGTACTATCTCTCTGTCTTCCGTACTCCTTTTCACCAAGAAAGAGAAAGTATGCTGAGCTTGGGAACCTCAATTTGTTAACTTAATTTGTTTACAAATGCTACATTTGATAAGTAAACTATCATTTATGAATCCTTAAAATGAATCCCTGACACATACCAAGATATAATACATGTAGCTTTTTCTCTTTTTTTTTGGTGAAGAAACATTATATTTTATTGAACAAGTTTACTGAAAGGAAAATAAAGGAGATACATCTCCAAAATGGAAAAAAAGTAGCAAATATGGATTGAGACAGGCAAGCAAGACCATGGACTTGAAGAGCAAGCAATAAGCATGTGACTTTTGAATAATGCTAATGTCATTTAAAAGATACTCATATATACACAGGAACAGGGTTTTCAAAAGGCAACAATTATTTTATTGTTCTATTTTGTTTGTATTGGAGCCACACTCAGTGGTACTCAGGGATGCATCCTGACTTAGTGATCAGTCCTGGTGGATTCAGGGGATTATATAGGGTACCCTGTTGGGCAGCACGCAAGCACAGTTCATTACCCACCATACTATCACTTGGAGCTCTCTCCAAATTTTTTCATTCTTTCATGCTATGTTTATTCTTCTTAGCAACATACACACACATACACACAAAAGCAAACATAAATTATTATGCAATATCCAATGATAGCATGCTCCATACAGCCTAGAATTCTTTTAATATACTATTATTTTCTTCATTTTATTTTCTCTATTAATATATCTTACAAGCAACACATTCTGTCACACAACCAAGTTTGCTCTGGAGGTTTTTGTTTCGTTATGGCTTCAAACTGTTCCTCAGTCATACAGAAACAGCCTAGTTTTCTCATGTGTTCTGTCTTCTCACAAAGGTCCTATTAATTAAGTAGTAATTTAGTCTAGGCTCCAGTGGGGTTTTCTAGACATGTTATCTTGCACTAGCATTTTATTTCTAGTGAACCAATATGCTAAAATTCTTATATTTGGTGAAGAATGAAGCAGCAACAAAATTAATAGGAAACCTGATTTATGAGCTATAATATTGTTAAGGTGAGGAAACCTTCAGGGTAAAAAGTTTGCAGAATAAACAGAGCCAGGATGCAGCAGCTAATATAAAACTCCAAAGGGAATAAGATCATGTTCCAGAGAAAATAAAGATAAGGAGGTTTCCTAGGTGCTTCTGTGTTAGAGTAAATATTTCCCCCCAACAAAGCTAGAGTTACATTTGTTTGTAGTATTAGAGGAATAAAATATGTAAAAATATATATATTTCTTATATTGTCAGAGAGATAAAAAATGTCTCTATAAAAATGAAAGGGATGGACAGGCGTAGTTTAATCACAGTCTTCTATTTAAACTAACATCAAACTTGAAGTAAAAGTCTAAATCAAAAGTATGAATGAACAAGGAATGCAGCCCTGAGTAATTTTCTATTTATATTGACAAAAAGTTAAAGCCAATAGATTACTTTTCCTAACATTTAGGCCTAAATGTTCACTAATCCCTAGAGGTTAACAGATTAATAATGTATAAAGTATAACAGAACTAGAGTTTTAAAGCTATATGATTCAGAGAACAAGTAAACTACCACTAAAGTCATTACTAAGCCATTTGCTCTGAATATGAAATTCACATCAATGTAATTTTGGCATGTAAATCATTTAGACTTCATAAGTTTCACTAATTTTACATGAGATAGTTACGTTATTTTGTATAACTCTATACTATATATGTAATGGTTATACACACATATTTATTTATTTATTTATTTTTATATAGATTGCAAAGTTTATGATTCAATTTTAAAGTCCAACAGAACTTACAAATTTCAGTTCTTCCTATAAATTAGGTAAGATGTTACAACAATATTCAAGGTCACTCTTGAATGTTATTTACTTTAAGGAAAAATAAAACAAAAATTTAAGGAGATTCAAAAGCATGAAAAAATAAATACATAAATCCACATGACTATGTTTAATCGGATTAAGAATGAAAAAGACCAAATATTTCTGTCAAAACTTAATTTCTGAGTTTGCTAAATGCACGAATACAGCTGTCCTACAGTTTCTCTTTCAACAAAGCATTACAATTCAAATGCCACCTTAAATTTAGTATAGTATAATATATATGTTATTACCAAAATTATAGTATATATGTTTCTTTCTTATTAATTGTAAGGTAAATAAATATTTTTGTAAGTATGGGAGGTTTCTAAATTAAAGTAAAACAATAATTATTAATTATTAACTATACCACAAACCTCAAAGATTAATTTCCAAATATTTTAAATGATTAATTTAAAATCTTTAAAAATGCCATTAAATATCTTTAGATGCATCTGGACTATTCTTTTCTTCTCTTTAAGTTCTTTAAAGATAAGGTGCAGCAAGCATGAACCAAAATCTAAAGTAGTTAAGCAGTAAACCTATCTCAAACAATTCTATAACAGAATTACAAGAAGGCCTAAATATCATCTCTCTTCTAATAATGCAGAAGGTATCAGGTATCATATCACATCTATCATGCCTCTATCACATCACCATCATGGCATCTATTATATCAGTTATTAAATTATGAAAGAAAAATTTTTAAATATAACTGAAGTTGCCAAGTGCTGATGTTACGACAAAATTATTCTATTCTGTGGGCCAATTTAATCAGGTGAGCCCTTTTTAAAGCATAATTTGCCACAACTGTTAATAAAACAAATAAAATGTATCAAAATGCAAGAATGATATTGACAGAAGGAGACATGGAAAAATGAAGGAGAGGTGAGAGAGCAAGATGGAGGCATATTCCAATTTTATTGATTTCTTTGTGAGGACTCAAGACTATTCAATAAACCTGAGGACCTGTCCTGTTACAAATTACTTTATCCACTGAGGAGTAGAAAAGGAAAGAGAAGAGAATGCTTCTAGCCTGACAGCAGACTGGGCCCCCAGGATAAATCCAGAGCCACAGCAGAGCCTGGCAAGCTACCATAATGTATTCAATATGCCAAAAACAGTACAATAATGGATCTCATTCCCAAAGAATGGAGACATTACTGACACCCGCTAGAGCAAATCAATGAACAAGGTGAAGACAAGTGATGAAAGTAATTGATTTCTATGTTAAATACTGTCCCAATTGAAGAAATTGAAGAGAGGGTTGGAGGCGATAGTACAGCGGGTAGAGCATTTGCCTTGCATGCAGGCGACCTGAGTTAGAGCCCAGGCATCCCCTATGGTCCTATCAGCACTGCCAACAGTGATTCCTGATTATAGATCAGGAATAACTCCTGAACATAGTCTGGTGTGACCTAAAAATCCAAAAAAGAATTGAAAAAAAGAAAATAAAGAGGAACGTGTTAGTTAAAATAACAGATGCCATTCTTATAGTCTACAAATGGACCAAAATTGAGAGTATCTAGTAAAACTTTGGTTCACATATCAAGTAAAGGAACATTTTATAAAATACTTTGGGTAATAAATTGTTATAATCACTTTCCTATATAATTTGGCAATATCTACTAATGACAATGATGTTAATTTAATAGTAGCCAGCAGTATAATTTCTATGTTGCTCTCAAGAAATATTTTACATATGTCTATATGGTTAAAAGCAGAAAGTGCTACACTAAAAATTTCTCTAATGCTCTAATCGTGATTGTCAATCCAGATGTATAAAATTATGGTGGTAATAATACACAGGGATTAGATACTACTGATTTTAAGTGAATAAAGCGTCCAATTCCTAATGTGTTATTTGAGCAGTACATGGGATTTAATTATTAAACTGAAGATATATGCACACACACACACATAAACACACACACGCAAACACACTCCAAGCTCATGAATTGGAAATGTATAATTTTGACTAATAAAAATATTTCAATGACTAGAAAAAATAAAGGTCTTTACTAGAATGATTGAATTAGAATTATTGTAATATATTGCCCACTAAAGCAATGGATTTTTTAAACAATTACTAATCTTAATTATTTATTGGCCACAACAAGCAGTACTCAGGTCTTCCTCTTGTCTCTGAGCTCAATAATCACTCCTGGCATGACTCAAGGTATCACCTGGTGTTATGATAGAATCTTGTAAGCAGTTACAAGGTAATTACCTTACCCATTGTACTCTCTCGAAACCCTCCAGTCTTTAAAATGAATTAATGTCAGCAAAGTATTTTGGTGTAGATGACGGACAACAGGCAGATGGGGCGATAGTTGCCGATGTCGTGAATGTCTCCCTTCTTGAACAGTAGAACTGTCCTGCTGATTTTCCATTGGGAGGGCACCTTGCATTCGGACAGGTAGCGTGTGAAGAGCCGAGCTAGTGTATTGCTAAATGGTGCAGAGAAGCAATAAAAGAAGACCTCAAAGACAGAAGAGCAGAAATACTGGAAGATACAGCCAAAGCTGAGAAAAGCATTCGCACTGCCCGCCTGTCCTTCACCAACTATAAGACCAATATGACTGCCCTCTGACACCTTGATGGATCTATAACATCTTTGAGAAAGGCAATGGAGAAGATTATCCATGACTTCTATTCAAATATCACGTCCACCTGCCCTCATACCAAATTCCACAGGATGGATATGTCATTCCCAACGTTCTCAACGTTCTCCCTTCTGAAATCCGACACGCCATCTCATTGGTAAAAAAGGGAACAGCACCAGGCCCAGAAAAGTCAGACCGAACACCTGAAGAATCTGCCGTCGGGTACTCATCAATACACTAGCTTGGCTCTTCACACGCTACCTGTCCGAATGCAAGGTGCCCTCCCGATGGAAAACCAGCAGGACAGTGCTACTGTTCAAGAAAGGAGACATTCACGACATTGGCAACTATCACCCCATCTGCCTGCTGTCTGTCATCTACAAGCTGTTTACATGAGTCATCCTGAACAGGATTAGCAGAACACTAGATGAAGGACAACCATGAGAGCAAGCAGGCTGAGTGTCTCTGTGTCTATGAAGACTAATTACTATATGAGATAAGTTTATTAAGGTCATTATGAATTCTCAGTTCTTTCATGATTTTAATTTTGCTAAGTGAGCCAGACTGTTTGGGTTCAATCCCTGTTACCACCAAACAACAAACCAAAGTGCACATTCTCTGTAGCCTCTGATAATTGAAAAAAATTCTAATGTTAAAAAACAAGTTCTTTAAAGGCCAGGTCAAACACACAATAGCATAACTTATAAAAAGAAAATACCTATTTACTTCAAGCACACTTATAATAACAGGCCCTGTATAGACTTACATTGTCAAAAGAAAGTCTATTATACATACCGACATTTGTGATAACACTATAATTTTATAGCTAAATTCTAGGTAGCATGAAGATAATCACACACACACACAGATATGGTTACTCCTTGGTAAGGTACTAGGAGGAAGAGACAGAATAAAGAGTAATAAGTAGGGGCCAGAGCAATAGCACAGTGGGTAGGGCATTTGTCTTGCATTCCTCCAACCTGGGTTCGATCCCCACCCTTTCATATGGTCCCCTGAGCACTGCCAGGAGTAGTTCCTGAGTGCATGACCAGGAGTAACCCTTGAGCAATGCCAGGTGTGACCCCAAAAGCAAAAAAAAAATAGAGTAATAAGGAGAAAGTAATGAAAACAGATAATGTGAAATAATAGAGAAAAAATGAGAGAAAATTTCTCTGTTGACTTTGTAGTATTTTTGGTGTATCTTCTAGCAATAGCAAGTAAAAATCACCTTTTGGTCCTCTTTTGTTCTTCCTTTGATTTTGTACTCTAGTGACTGTATTTAACCTCACCATGTTTCACAGGTCACACAATACATTACAAATACTTTAAATTTTAAAATATACTTTGGCTCAAAACATTAGCATACTAAAGGGCCTAGGTGAGGTGCAGGGAGGGATTACCTAAGGGCATTTGACCCTCCCCTGCTTTCCATAACAGTGGGAGGAAGGTCTGAGTTGCAGGGGTATAAAACTAGCCTGTTTCCTTTCTCACGCTCTTCTTCTTGGGCTTTCTCTTTGTGAGTGCTCACCCTTCTTGGGAGTCTTGTCTTCTTCTCCTTTTACAGGGCCTTTACACGTGGTGGCCGCCATCTGTGGCCTACATGTGGCTGGGATTCTAGCCTGGAATCCTAAGCACCGGGCTTTTCCTTTTTGCTGATTTGTATGCCTGAACCTGTGGTAAGTAAAGCCTTTTCAAACTGCATAGGATTCCTGAGTTTTCATCCATTCCTCGCCGGCGCGGAGGTAGAAGGGAACTTCGCTTCCCGGCACTGTCGAGGACCCTGGCAAAGCTCCCGACAGTGTCTAACTGACATGGGGCTATGGCCGTGATCCTGGTTGGAACCCGGGGCACCACCAGGTATTCCCCCCTCACTGCCCTCCTGGCCAAATACTGTTTATGTCAGCTGAATTATATGTACTTTCATTTTTGACACATATTCTATAATTGCATCTTACCTACATCATTAATATTAAAAACACTATTTTTAAAAACTCAAATTATGAAATGATCTGTTTCTCTGAGAGACTCTTATACCCTGACCACCTAAACTGAGCAATTTAGAACTGTAATCCTAAGAGTTCTTTATTTTACAAAAACTATAGAACAAACAAACTAAGTGTAAGAAATCGTATACTTAGTAATAATTTAAATATTCAAGTCTCTATTTCTGGTGCTGGAAATGATATAAAAATTCCTGACACCAGAACGTCTCCTAAACAATAAACTAAAACACTTAGAGAGCTAACAAAGTAATGTAAATACGGTTATTGAAGATGAAAAAATTACATATTCACATGGTTACAAAAGCTTCAAGATTATAGGCAGAAAACAAATATATATTAAGAAGTGAAATATTATAATAGCCAAGAACTGGAAACAACATTGTGCCCAAAGATAACTTAATGGGTAAGGATTTGGAATACTTAATAATGGAGTTCTCAGCTATAAAGAAATATGAAGTCAGTCTTTGACAACACAGATGAACCTTGTGCTGAGCAAACCAAGTCAGAGAAATCACTACCTATGATTTCACTCATGGGTGATATGCACAGAGAATAAATGAATAGTTGTACTGAATAGAACAAAATTAAGCTTTTGAATTCTAACATCAATTAGTGTTGCAGGAAAGGATTACTACAATAAATGGGAGAAACATGCTGATTTTAATACACACATGACACATAAATAAGGATACAATGCTATTTTTGCTTCAGCAAAAAATGAAATAAAATTACTAAAGTTAAAAAATTACTCTAAGTAGATTTTTTTAAGGGGTTGAGAGGCTGTGGTGCTCAGGTTACTCCTGACTCTGCATTTGGGGATCACTCTGGGCGGTCAGAGTTGGGGATGGAACGTGGGTAGGCTGCTTGCAATGCAAACTCTTCCCTGCCTGCCGTAGTATATTCAGGTGCCCCTAGAATATTTCTTAAAATGTAAATAAGAAAAATAATGAATGAAGGAGGAAGATGTATCAGACTACAATACTTGAAAGTGTAAAATAATTAGGAGGGGAAATTAAATATTCTAATGGAGAGATATACACTTTATGGACTAAAAGGCCCAAGACTTGTCTCAGATTTTTCCAAAATGACTTACAGATATAATCAGAATAAAATTGTAATGTATATTTTATAATGAAAATTTAAGTACTTAATGAAAATGAAAAGTATTAAAATAGTAAAGGCCACCATAAAGATGATATATTTACTCTAACTTTATATAGTTGTATTTGAATAAAATCATAAAACACTAAATATAATATTAATATAGTCTTTGTGTATAGATATTATTTTATTATAATTATATATTTATACTTAAAGTATAAGTATAAATAGCACAAATCCCCCTTTTATAATTACCCCTTTAAGTTTCATCAGTAAATGCTCGGGTTGAGAACCTTCTACTGAGACTATACCACCTACACGGTAAAACATGGCAAGCTACTGTGTTTTATTTACTTTTTATGCCAAAGACTAGTAACTATTATGGACCTCAGTTCCATAACCTGAAGAATGGTTTCGGGCTCCTCCTGTCCCTGTAGCAAGTAGATGCCCTTGGGTGTTACTTGCTTCTGATAGGACTAATGGAGATGTTACTAGTGCCCACTCGAGCATCGATGAACAATGGGAAGACAGTGATATATTTATAAAAAAAATAAAAAATATTTTTTGTATAAAATATTTTTTTTTTTTTTTCAGTTACACCCAGCAATGCTCAGGGATTATTCCTGGCTGTACACTCAATAATTACTCCTGGCAGTGCTCGGGGGCCATTTGGGATGCTGGGGAATCAAACCTGGGTTGGATGGGAGCAAGGCAAACTCTCTACCTGCAGGACTATCCCTCCGGGGCCAAAATATACTTAATCTAAATGTATTATCATTTATTATTAAAGTTAAGACACTGCATTTGATAATGGGATACACCTACATGGAAAGCAATAGGTGAAAATAATATATTTTCAGATTATATGCCGTCTAATGAGGTCCATTATTGTTACTGTTTTTAGCATATCAAATACACCATGGGTAGCTTACCGGGCTCTGCCATGGCTCTGGATTCATCCCAGAGGGTCCAGTCTTTTTCTATGTCAGATCATCAGCCATCCAGGGACCACAGGGCAGAGCCCTGTGTGTAGATAAGCTTGTCTCCTGCACCTCATTCCCAATGAATGGAGACGTTACTGGTGCCCACTTGAGCAAATTGATGAACAACAGGAAGACAAGTTATATAAGTGATACCATCTAAATTTTTATGAAGTTCATTCTGAAGCACAGGGATTTACATATGATTTATTAAAAATCTAGTTAATTTGACTACATATGTTTTTGATCCATTATTAGACAGCTTGGTAAATTTGCTTAAACCTCAAAGAATTTCCAAATGACTTATATTATGTTGATGTAACTTAAAATTCCCACTAATTATTTGTGAATATTAAAATTCCCCTTGATGTCTATCACCTACTATATTTTTCATTTCTTTCTCTTTCTTCATTCTAGTGGAGATAAAAGGTATTACCTTGCCACAGTTTGCATTTCAAAAGACTATTGACCACTGATGTTGGGTATCTTTTCATATGTTTTCTAGTCCTTTGTTAAGTTAATAAATTTCTTTTTTTTAATTTTTGGGGTCACACCGGGAATGCTCAGGGGATTCTCCTGGCTCTACACTCAGGAATTACTCCTGGCAGTGTTCAGGGGACCATATGGGATGCCGAGGATGGAACCCAGGCCGGCAGAGGCCGGCTGCGTGCAAGGCAAAAGCCCTACCCGCTGGACTATCGCTCCGGCCCAGTTTTTAATAAATTTCTATTCAACTCCTATGTCTATGTTTTTGTTATTTACTTTTTTGTTGACTATTCAGACACACATACCTAGTCTGACACATTATTCAGTTTTAAAAATGAAATACTGATATATGTTATAACATGTGTGCAACTTAAAACGAATCTTATGTGAAAAAGGCAAACAGTCACATAGTATATGATTTTATTTATATGAAATATCCACAGAGGGGCTGGAGTGATAGCCCAGCGGGTAGGGCGTTTGCCTTGCGCTGCTGGGCTGTGCCAGCCCAGGTTCGATCCCCAGCATCCCATATGGTCCCCCGAGCACCGCCAGGAGTAATTCCTGAGCATAGATCCAGGAGAAACCCCTAAGCATCGCCGGGTGTGACCCAAAGCAAAATATATATATATATATATATATATATATATATATATATATATATATATATATATATATATGCTGTGGATATATATATATATATATATATATGCTGTGGATATATATATATATATATATATATATATATATATATCCACAGCAGATTAATCCAGAGAAATGTGAAACAGATGATTTATTGTCAACAATGAGAGAAAGGGGAGAATTTGAACTAACTTCTTACTGGGTCTGAATTTTTCTTGAGGATTGATAGAAAAACATTCTTGGCTTGACATGTCAAAGACAATGGTCACCCTTGTGAACATATTGATTAACACTAAATTATATATCGTATTTTATTAATTTTATGCTCAATACATTTAAGTTCAGCTTTTAAATGTATCACTGTCACTGTATCACTGTCTTCCCATTGTTCATCGATTTGCTTGAGTGGGCACTAGTAACATCTCCATAAGTTTTGTCACAAGCAAGTGTAACCTAAGGGCATCTGCTTGCTCCAGGGACAGGAAGAGCCCCAAACCGTTCTTCAGGTCATGGAACTGAGGTCCATAATTGTTACTAGTTTTTGGCATAACAAGTAAATAAAACACAGGTAGCTTGCCAGGCTCTGCCGTATAGGTGGTATAGTCTCAGTAGAAGGCTCTCATCTCGAGCATTTACTGATGAAACTTAAAAGGAAAGATCAGGTTTTCTACTTTGTACTTTCAAATGTAGGGGAAAATAATAGCATCCAATTTTCAGAAAAAAGAGAAATGGGGATGGAACATAGAAAGGACTCTGTGGTTACTTTGTTACTAACTGCTTCTTTTTTAGGACAATTAATTTTGAAAAAGATTAGTCTGTAGACAATTATTTTTCCTACATAAATCCTGTATTTTGTTAAAATTCATTTTTAAAGAAAATAGTCCAAGTCAGGTATGCCTTTTACCTTTAAAAAGTTTGAGATTATTTTCAAAATAATATCTATATAAACGTAGCAGAGATTTTTTGAGCTATGAATTATAAGGGAAAATCCTAAACTCACAGCACAAGGGGCGGGGCAGAACCAGATTTCTGTGGTTATATTATAATTCAGGGATTTTGTACTGAAAGTTCTTTCAGGTTGATATTCAAAACCCAAAACTGCAATTTTTGTGATTTACAAATCACTAATAACTTTTGCTTATGAAAAGCATTGCATTAACTAAAGCATGTCCTAGTCTTGGTTGAAATAAAATATGAATGTTGAAAGAAATAGCTGAATAGCAAATTGATACAGAAGTAATATAAACCAGAATACTAGCTGATATATTTCTTTGCTAATTGGTCTTTCAGAGATTGTTTTGACAGAGCTAGAGGGTTTTTTTAATTATTTTTATTATAAATTATTCCCTTGCCTCAAATGCTTTAAAAGTATTTTGGTAATTCAGTTGTTGTATTAATTTCATATGATTTTAAGCAACTCATACTGTACCTAATTAAAAATCCAAATTCAAAGTTATCTCTTAAAGAATTTGTGACACTCTATTAACAGAACACTCTACTTTCCTATTAATGCAGTTGCTTAGATGAGCATACCTTTGTATTAATAGAATACCCTTTGTTTATATTCATTCACACAATCCCAACTTAGTCTATAATGTCTCTTTTTCCTCCCAGACTCCTTAGCTGAAAGAAAGAAAAGCTGTCCAGAAACTTTTTCTGGGCAATCTATATTATCTGTCTGAGAGAATGGAGTTGCAACTCCCTGAAATGTTCTGGCATCAGTAATTTTCTGTGGTAGATGAATGGAATTATCATGAGAAAAACAAAATGGGTTACAGGAACCAGAATAGCGGGTAGTAAAATGGGTAGGGCATTTGCCTTGCATGTGACTACTGGGTTCAATTCCCAGAACCCAATATGATCCTTGTGCCTGCCACGAGGTTCTATGGAGGTTCTATGCCAAAGCATAGAACCTGGAGTCAGCTGAATGTGGCCCCAATAAAAAAAATCAATTAATTAGACTCTCCTTTCTGCATCAACACTTATGGGATACAAATACTTCTACACAGTGTACAGATGTACAGGTGTCTGTGTGCTGGTGACAACAGAAATATCTGCTTTTTAAAGCATGGGTGAAACGCCCTACTAAAAGCTCTAGCTACACTTAATTGCAGCCCCTCCAAGCTCTGCTAGGGAGGCTTTCAATCAACTCTGGCACTAAAGTCAAAAGGCCCACCTGAAGTGCTGCATTTCAATAGAACTGTTTACCTGTATTCATCTCTAGATAAGCCAGCCCATGATGGGCCAAGCTGGGAAGTTTTGGCAGATTTTTTATCTATAAAATAAGCTGGGAGAAGAGAGAACTTTTTTGTCATTTTGGCTTCCTTTGACATTTTCCTCTCTCTGTCCTCTCCGTTCTCTGTTGAGACTAAGCCAATCTCAAGCCCGACTTGTCAGAGACCCAGCCTACAGAGACCCACCTTCAGTGACTCACCCTAGTGGAAAGTATTTTAAGCCCAGGAATGCTTGAACCACATGCAGATACACCAGGCAGAGCAGCTACCAGCTCTCCCCATTGCACTCCATGCACTCCACTGACCACGAGGGTTCAGGGATGGAGAGAGACTTCCAGCCCATGTCCACCATCCCAAACGAGCCTCAGAAGAACCCAGAGGAACCCCACACCATTCAGGCAGTGATTTTCGTCATCCAGACACCACAGCTAGTCAGAACTCCACTCAAGAGACTCAGCCAATTTCCATCCCAGCTTGTCAGAGATCCAACCTACAGAGACCCACCCTTCAGAGATCCATCCTTCAGGGGAAAGTATTTCAAGCCCAGGAATGCTTAAACCACGACTCAGATATACCGGCAGAGCAGTTACCAGCTCTCCCTGTTGCATATGGCTACTTTATCTCCAAATTACCGAGAATATTCTACTCACGCCTCTCAGATAGCCTGGAAAGTTACTGAAAATATACTGCTGGCAAGGAAGAGCCTGGCTAGCTGTCCAATGTATATTCGATTTGCCAAAACCGATAATAACAATGGTTATTTTCCCAACCTTGAAAGAGTTCTTATACAGCAGCACTAGGAAGGAGTGGCTAATAAAACCTAGGGCCATACTAAGTTGCCAAAACGAAGAAGGACTAAAATGAATCTCTGTACTTTCAATGCATGTACACTGGCATTGGAAGTATATATTGAGGACCTAATGGTGCAAGCGCTAAAGTTCGAATATGACATCATTGGTCTGACTGAGACCAGAAGGCATCAATCGCATCACGCCGTTTTTCATTTTGTATCTTTTTTATTAAATGTTTTATTATACCACCGTGAGATATACAATTGCAACATTGTTCATGTTTAGAGGTTTTGGTCACATAGTGTTCCAGCACCCTGCCCTCCACCAGTGCCCATTTCCCACAACCAATGTCCCCAATTCCGTTCCCCCTCCCATAGCCTGCCTAAATGGCAGGTTCTTTATCTCTTTTCTCTCTCCCTCTCTCTCTCTTTTACTTATCTTATGCATTGTGGGTTGCACTACCTACACTTAGAGGCCATCATGTGCATTTTTTTGCCTGTATTTAATGCTCAGTTCTAGGTTGGTATTAGCCATTTCAACATTTATTCACACATGGTCCCTTCTCTGTCATACCTAACCTCTGACTCCCACACATTTGTAGTAATCTCCACTTTTGGTAAGACCTTCTGATCCACTTACGCCTAACATTGGATTTTGGTGTCATAATATGTATATATATATTATGACATAATACATAATACATATATGTGTATATTTATGGCATGCAAATAAATGCAATCATTCTATATCTTTTTCCTTCTGACTAATTTCGTTCAACATGATCCTTTCCATGCACATTCATTTATAGGCAAATTTCATAACTTAATTTTTTCCTAACAGCTGCATAGTATTCCATTGTGTAGAAACAACATACTGGTTGTTTCCAGGTTCTGGCTATTGTAAATAGTGCTGCTATGAAAATAAAAGTGCGGATTGTGTTACCGCTGTGTGTTTTTGGCTTCCCAGGGTATATTCCCAGGAGTGCTATGGCTGGGTCAAAAGGGAGCTCAATGTCTAGTCTTTGCAGGAATGTCCATACTGTTTTCCAGAAAGGTTGTACAAGTCGACATTCCCACCAAAAATGTATGAGAGTCCCCCTTTCCCCGCATCCACGCCAGCACTTGTTGCTTTTACCCTTTTGGATATAGGCCAGTCTCTGTGGTGTGAGGTGATATCTCATTGTTGTTTTGATTTGCATCTCTCTGATGATTTGTGATGATGAACACTGTTTCATATGCCTTTTGCCCATTCGAATTTTGTCCTTGTCAAAGTTTCTGTTCATCTCTTCTCCCCATTTTTAATGGGGTTGGCTGTTTTCTTCTTATATAGCTGTACCAGTGCCTGATCTATTCTGAATATTAACCCCTTATCAGATGGGCATTGGGTGAATATTCTTTCCCATTCTGTAAATGGTCTTTTTATCTTGGTCACTGTTTCTTTTGAGGTGCAGAAGATCTTTAGTTTCATGTAGTCCCATATGTTTATCTTTTCTTCTAGTTGCTTTGTTAATGGTATTTCACCATTGAAGATGTCTTTAGCTTCAATGTCATGGAGGGATTTTCCTATATTTTATTCAACATACTTTATAGATTCAGATCTGATATTGAGATCTTTAATCCATTTTGATCTGATTTTTGTGCAAGGTGTTAGACACAGGTCCAAATTCATTTTTTTACAAGTAGCTGTCCAGTTTTCCCAACACCACTTGTTGAAGAGGCTTTCCTTACTCCAGTTTGGATTCTTTGTACCTTTATCAAATATTAATTGATCATGTCTTTGAGGTTGGGTTTCAGGATACTCAAACCTAACAACTCTATTCCATAGGTCCACAGGTCTGTTTTTATTCCAATACCATGCTGTTTTAATTACTACAGTACAGTTTGTAGTACAGTTTGAGGTTGGGAAAGCTGATGCCTTCCATCTTTTTTTCCCATGCTTTAGCTATCCGTGGGGTTTTATTATTTCATACGAATTTCAGGAGTGTTTGGTCAATTTCTTTTTAAGAATGTCATGGGTATCCTTATAGGGACCACATTGAATCTGTACAGAGGTGTAGGGGGTATTACCATCTTGACAATGTTAATTCACCCCATCCATGAGCAGGGAATGTGTTTCCATTTCCTCGTGTCCTTTTTTATTTCTTGAAGCAGTATCTTGTACTTCTCTTTGTATAGGTCCTTTACACACTTGGATAAGTTGATTCCTAGGTATTTGATTTTCTGTGGCACAATTGTGAATGGAATTGATTTCTTAGTATCCCTTTCTTCTCTTTCGTTATTTGTGTATAGGAAAGACAACGACTTTTGGGTATTGATTTTGCACCCTGCCACTCTACTATAAATATCTATTGTTTCTAGGAGTTTTTGGGTGGAGAGCTTAGGGTTCTCTAAGTATAATCTCATGTCATCTGCAAATAATGATAGCTTGATTTCTTCCTTGCCTATCTGGATGCCCTTAATGTCCTTTTCTTCTCTGATTGCTATGGCAAGTACTTCCAGTACTATATTGAATAAAAGAGGTGAGAGAGGAAACCTTGTCGTGTTCCTGATCTTAAGGGGAAGGCTTTCAATTTTTCCCCCATTGAGAATGATACTCGCTGTGGGCTTTTGGTAGATGGTTTTGACTATCTTGAAGAAGCTTCCTTCAATTCCCATTTTATGGAGGGAACCAGAGATTCTCAGACATGGAGCAGAGCTGCTCCTTGCTCTCCCTGTGCCCAGCTGCTCGTGAGGTGCCGGGGAGGCATGGTGGGTTCTAGCCCCCTCCACCTCAGCAGGCCAGACCACCCTCCACTACTGCATGGGGCCCGCCATTTTCCACATCAGGACTTCCCTCTCATCACAACTCCACCCAGCAGACCAGACTATCACAGCCCGGATCATCCACACCCACCCTGCAGCAGTTTCTTTTCAATCCGGCCCAGGTGTGCTGAACCAGAGACTCTCAGACATGGGGGCAGAGCTGCTGCTCTCCCTGTGCCCAGTGCTCGTGGGTGCCTGGGAGGCATGGCAGGTTCTAGCCCTGTCCTGCCACCTCAGCAGAGCCTCACAACAAGCCAGACCACTCTCCACTACTGCATGGGACCCGCCATTTTCCACATCGGTCTTCCCTCTTCACAACTCCACCCAGCAGACCAGACTATCCAGCCCGGTATCCGGCCGCTAGCGGCCGTGCTCATCTATAAATGCTTTATTTAGAGGTGACTACATCAGTTTGCCACCCGCACAGCAAGCCTGTAGTATTTGATATGCCAAATACCATAACATTTATATTAGGTCATTCCCGTGACCTAATACAATGGTTTGAGGCTCTCTATGTTCCTGGAGCAAGCGATGCCTTTGGGTTCTACTAGCATGAGACGGGACATATGGAGATATTACTGGTGCCTGCTCTAGCAAATAGATGATTAATGGGAAGATAGTGATAGTGATACTGATAGTGGAGGGTTTTACTCATGAATGGGTGCTGTATTTTGTCAAATGCTTTTTCTGCATCTATTGATAGGATCATATGGTTTTTATTTTTTCTCTTATTGATGTCATGTATTATGTTGATTGATTTGGTAATGTTGAACCATCCTTGCATTCCAGGGATGGGTCCTACCTGGTCATAATGTATGATCTTTTTGATGAGTCTTTGGATTCTGTTTGCTAGTATTTTGTTGAAGATCTTAGCATCTGTTTTCATCAAGGAGATTGGTCTGTAATTTTCCTTCTTTGTGTTGTCTCTCCCTGATTTTTGTATCAGGGTGATAGGTGCCTCGTAGAAGCTGTTTGGGAGTGTTTTTGTTTCTTCTATTTTCTGAAAGAGCTTGAACAGGACAGGCAGTAGGTCCTCTTTAAAGGTTTGGTAGAATTTGCTGGTGAACCCATCTGGACCTGGGCTTTTGTGTTTGGGCAGAGTTTTAATTACTGTTTCAATTTCTTCGATGGTGATAGGCTTATTCAGGCATTGTTTCAATTGTGGGAGGTTATAGGACTTCAGGAATTTATCCATTTCTTCTAGGTTTTTATGTTTCGTGGCATACATGTTCTCAAACTAATCTCTGATAATCTTTTTAATTTCTTTCTTTTCTGTTGTGATGTCACCATTTTAATTTCTGATTCTGTTTATTTGGGTTCTCTCTTTCCCTGTCCTTACAAGTCTCACCAGTGGTTTGTCGATCTTGTTTATTTTTTCAAAGAACCAGCTCTTGGTTTCATTAATATTTTGGATTTTTTTTTTTGTTTTCCAGCTCGTTGATTTCCTCCCTAAGTTTTATTATTTTCTTTCTTTCTGCCTGGGTTGGGCTTCTTTTGTTGGTCTTTTTTTCTAATATTTTCAGCTCCATTCACTCAAATGGAACAAACATCTCTGAATGCAGCAACTATGCGTTCCTACGTTGAGAACTCAACATGATGAACAACCTAAAACCTGAGTTGTGCAGGAGGAAGAGAGCAGCATGGAATGCCTTCAAGAGCATCGGAGAAATAGCTAAAAGGACAAAGAAACTCTGGCTCCGGGCACATGTCTTCAACTCCACCATTCTCCCTTCATTAACATATGCCTCAAAGACATGGCTCTACAAAAGCAGGATGAGAATGCTATTTGGGTCTCCTAAAGAAGAATCAAGAGAGCTATGCTTGGAGTATCACACATTCACTCAAGTAAGAGATGGAATCTGGAGTTCTGACCTCCATCAATGATCCAGAGTCAGGGACGCTGCCTCATTTGCCAAGGCTTTGAAAATCATATTGGCTGGACATGTAATGCGAATCAGAGAGTACCATTGGACTAGAGCCATTACCAACTGGATCCCATGGGACATCAAAAGATCATGTGGCCACCCACCTACAAGATGGGTGACTTCTTCATCAAAGACCCTGATGGTCTTTGTGAAGACCATGGTCAGACTTCTTCATCAAAGACCCTGAACAAACAGTTTGAGGCTCTTCATATTCCTGAAGCAAGCAGATGCCATTGAACTACACTGGCGCCTGATAGGGTCAAATGGAACGTTGCTGGCAACTGCTCTAGCAATTCAAAGAATAATGGGATGTCAATTGATCAAGTGATCAAGTGAAATATGTTTCATGATGAGAAATAACTCATATGTGAAAGCAGTAAATCTTCTTTATAGAAACATTTTTGCTCAGATATGTCAATTTTACCTTAATTATAACAAAAATAGCAATTAATCATATAAGTCATTGTATGTAATAGTTCGTATTCTCTAGTGCTCAGCAATTAAATCCCTCAAAGTCTGTGATTTTTCTTTTCTTCTTTATTAATCTCCATATACCCACATTTTGAACAGTGAAAGATCTAGTTAGATTTGTTTAAAGAATAAAAAGTACAAATAAATCAAAGGAAAGTGAAAAGTGAAAATCGTTTGTCATTAAATTATATTTCTATCTACAGTATATTACTTTTAATATTAAACATAGTGTTACAGAAAATTACAATGCTGATTTAGAATTAATATTTCAAGATACAATTTAGTAACTTTATAAAAACACCACTTGTTTTTAATGCCCTAGGGCTTTTAACTAATGGATGGTCTCAAGTCTCTACCATTTGTAAGACTCTCCAAAGGTACAATACAATCGTTTAAGTTAGTCTCACATTGATTTTATTTAAGCCTTCAGAGAGGTGTCTGGATTCAACAATTTGAGAGATAAAATCTAAAGAGGCAACGAAGAAGGCCTGTTTCTAAAACCAAATGGATTGGGACATAGTTTACAGAAGGAAAACAAATAACATTTGATACCTGCACATGAAGTAGAGAGATAGGATGGACATTAAGGATTTGACTTGCATGTGCCCCAATATAGTCCCTGGCACCATGTATGGTTCATCATGCACTGACAAAGGTGCTTTTTTGAACAAATAACTTGTAGGAAACCTGAGCACTGCTGGGTTTGGTTTACAAATCTAAACATAAAATAGGAAAGAAGCAGAACAGCAGAATTATGTTAAAGAAATCTGTGCATTGGTAATATGTTGTCACATGTTTTTATATGTTTCTCTTAATGCACAAATTTTAGGAGAAAATGAACTTTATTTAGATTTCAGCCCCTCAAAGTTACTATCATAATACTAAGATTTATTAATGGAAAGAATATATGTATGAAATTCAGTGTTTATATAATACTGCACTCATTCAACCAAACAGCTTAAGAAAACATTAAGACTAATATCGATATAGATTAGTCACTTAAATTTAATAGTTTATAAATTGCATTGTTCATTTTATTCACCCAGAATCTATATAGATTAGTCACTTCTTTTAAGTGAAGTGATATTTTAAGTAATATTTTAAGTAAATCTTAATATCACTTTTTATTTTAAGTAAAATACACTTAAATTGTCTTTTTAATTTGATTCACCATGAATTACACCACTGTTAATGATAGGGTTTCACAAATACAATATCCCAATACTGCACTCTCCACCAGAATGTCTCCACCACTGTCTGAGACAGTTCTCAGGGCCTCCCCCAAGATTCCCATCCCAGCACCATCTCCCAGGCATGGCCAGCTCAGTTCTGTATACCAGATGTCAGGTTATTTTAACTCAGGTCTTTGATATTCCTTTGATATGTTTTTCTTTTGTGCCACATATGAAAGAGGTCATTTCGCATCTGTCCCTCTCCAGTTGTTTCAGCGCGGTTTCCTCCAGTTTACTACTGTAGCGACAATATTCATAATTTTATTTTCTTCTAGTAGCTGAACCATATTTCATTGTATATCTATTCCATTGTTTGCTTTTTATATGCACTTACCTTTCTTTGGACATGGGTTGTTTCCAGGTTTGGACTATTAAGGAAACTGTTGAAATGAACAACGTAATGCAAATGTATTCTGAGAACAGCTTTTGTATCCTTGGAATAGATGCCAAAACTCAGATTGGTTTTGGGATAGAGAGATAATCTATTGGGATTTCTCATTCCAAGTTAGATGCTTTTTTTGAGAATATTCATATTGTTTTCCAAAAATAATATGAGTCAGTCAACATTCTTACAAGCAGTGGAGCAGGTGTGTGTGCATATGTGTGTGTGTGCAAATGTGTGTGTTTATATATTTGTATGGTTTGTTTATTTTTAATGGTTCCAGTTGTGCTCTGGGATTACCTGGCTCTGAATTCAAGGATCACTCTTGGTGTTTTGAATGAAAAGTATGTTGTGCCCTGGATCAAACCCAAGTGGAATGCATGGAAGGCAAGCACTTTATTCCTGTACTCTCTCTTCATGCCTGCTATTAAATTTTTAATTTTCTCATAAATATTTAAGTACTTTACACATTAAGAGTTGTAAGATTGTGGTAAACATTGCTGCAAAACAAGTGTTGGCATAGTTTGTTCATGTGAGATGCTTCCATATTTGAAGGAGAGATCACACATTAAATTTTACAGTTAGAGAATTGTTTAAAATTATGGCATGAAAGCACTGAATTGAATAGAATTTACTAAAATATATCATCATAAGCAATAACTCAAGAAAATCTGGAAGTAGATGTAATGGAATATTATAAAACAAAGTGTTTTGTAGGAGAGAAACAATGAAGAGTATTAAGGAAGGTAGAAATTTGAGATGAATTGCAAATGCCACATGGCAAAAGGAGAGAAAAAGTATATTTTGGTTTTGAGAATCATTTCCTAAAAGACACCAAACTTTTTGGAAACTCAATTAAAAGCACCAAGATTATAGTTCTCTTCAGTATAACTTTTCTGTACTGTGTTATAAATCAAAACTAATAGGAGAGGGAAGGTAGTAATGGTAAAGTTTGAAGAGGGTAATATTTGAAGATGCTCTGTCTGTATTGGGACTTGTTAACTCCCTTGAAGCAAAAGAGATGGAAAGATTTATTTCTCTCGTGTTCTTACAAAAATATGTCTGTACTCCAATACTCTATTTCTATTTCCCTTTGAAAACACTGTCTTTAAAGGTCAGCTTGACAAAATTCACATGAAGTGTCAGCAACAATTTCAATGAACGTTTCAATGAACATACAAATCAATTATAATTTTATAGGGGCATATATTGATTAATTTTCTGAATTGGATCCCTTATAATTAAAATAGAGCTCATTAAACTCAGGCTTTTCTATTTAAACTGTAGTCCTATTATAATAATTGGTACTGTGCAAAAGTATGAAATAATGTAAGAATAACATTTTATAGTATTTCTCATTTTATTTTTTTTTCTTAAAAATGTTTTATTATACCACCACAAGATATACAATTACAAAGATGTTCATGTTTGGGTTTCGGTCATACAGTGTTCCAGCACCCATCCCTCCACCAGTGCCCATTTCCCACCACCAATGTCCCCGATTCCCTCCCTACTCCCCTAGACTGCCTCTATGGCAGGTTCTTTTTTTTTTAAGTATTTTATTATACCACCGTGAGATATACAAATAAAAAGATATACAATTAAAAAGTTCATGTTTGGGTTTTGGTCATACAGTGTTCCAGCACCCGTCCCTCCACCAGTGCCCATCTCCCACCACCAACATCCCCGGTTCCCCTCCCCTTCCCCAGCCCACCTCCATGGCAGGTTCTTTATTTCTTTCCCTTTCTCTCTCTCTTTCTCTTTTCCTTCCCTTCCAGACTATAGAGGCAAAAGGATACACATGACAACCTTTTAATGTATGTTCTGTAATCCATAGTATTTCTCATTTTAATAATCAAAGTGCTTAGCTTGTATACTTCCCTACTGATAACTGTAATCATTCTCTAATCCAGTGTTTCTCTTCCTTTTTTCCAGCCATGAGCCACCTCCACCTTGTGTCCTTCTGAAGACCTGTTTGCTTAACCGATAGGTGCAATAGTCTCCCATCATACACTTTCCATTCATTCATTTTTTTAACCTCTGGTCCCCTTACAATATTCCAGGGGCCTGCAGAGTGAGGGGAGTTGAAAAATCCTGCTATAAACAAATTACATATTTTTTATTTTATCACTGATAAGAATTTGTTTTTCAACGAGTACTGCATAAAAATAAGCAATAAATACCATTAAAGGTAATTTTTAAACACTGACAGCCTATTGTCTCACAATAGTAACAGTGTACTAACCAAATTGTACAGTTAGCATGTTTTGCCTTTACTTTCTCGGTTTTTCCTTGCTTGCTTTTTTGTACACAAAGCTTCTCAAAGATGTTTCACAAAATTAATAGTAATCCATTTAATTATCATGCTAAGTGAAATTTATTTTGGTATTTGTGAGACAATTTTTCTTTAACTGATGTCTATGTTTTCCTTTGTATCTTTTTGTCTCCCACTTCTAAAATAATTTTATGTTACAAGTTTAAAATTCCCTTTCCAGGAAAGCAAAGGTGTCCTTTGTGACTCTGACTAAAAGTTTCACTTACCTTATTTATATGTTACGCAAACAGAATCATATACATGCATACTTATATGGCTTCCTTCAAAATACAATTACCCTTGTATAATAGATTAATAATCCATCAATAATAGATTATTGTCAGCATGGAGCAATAGGGGGCTTGCCTTGCATGTGGCAGACCAGGGTTCAAATCCCAGCACTCCATATGGTCCTGCAATCCCTTAGATATCCCTGAGCACAGACCCAGAAGACCCAAGCAAGTCTTACTTAGGTATGGCCCAACAACCCCACCTCCACCTGTTACATCCTGCCAAGGTCCCAACTATGTAAGCCTTGATAAACAAGTCATGGCCATTCTGAGATCCACCTTGATTCCCCCAACCAAGCATATCTATCCTGGTCATCTGGATAGTATAGTTTTGCTATCTGTTGAGGATAGGACATCCTCAAATTTGGTTAAGCACATGACTGGATCAGGACAGACCACTTCTCTTGTCTTTCTTTAAGTTTCATGACCTTTTTAGGATGAAGTATTTCTCTTGACTTTCTTTACCTTTTTGGATGAACTGTTTGAAATACGCTTTTCTTTAAGTCTATTGGCTATATGGATTTGAGCGGGTCGTGATGCATGTAATGGCCTTGGAAGGCCATATAATACCTTCTTGCCCTCTCCCCCGGGTCGAACTTTCTCACTAGGACCTGCATGTCTCAGTGAAGCGATCGACCGCAGCTAGCTGGAATAAACCCTGTTTGTTATTGCATTACGAGTGTGGTTCTTTGTCATCCGAGCGGGAAGCGGACAAACGGAGAGAGGGCTCCAACATTTGGGGGCTTGTCCAGAATCCCTCGGATTGGTAAACAGTCAACTGTAACAGGGTTTCAAAAACAAGAACCAAAACTGAAGCTTCAGAAAGTCCGGGTTTGAGTCCCAGCCTCAGGTTAGAGTACTGAGATAAGCCCGCTCGAGTCCCGGCCTCAGGTTGAGTCCTCGGATAAGTCCGGGTTCGAGTCGCGGCCTCAGGTTGAGTCCTGAGAAGACCTAGGTTTGTAACCCAGAAAAAGCAGGTTGGCGCCCAACACCAAGGATTCTCTTGAGGCTTGTCAGTTCACGGCAGTCTAAGTGGATGCTGTTTGGACAACAGAAAATTCCAAGTTAGAATTGTGAGAGTGGTGAGTGTGGTGTGAGTCTGAGTGAGAGGAGGACCGGTCTGCATGATTGGAGAGAGTGTGAAGCTGTGTAAAATAATCTCTGTCCTGTTTGTAATTGTGACCTGTGTCACAATTACAAATGTTTGGTTATTGACATCATGCACCACAAGGAATTTCATCTCTCTCCCCTTCCCGTCTCACAAAAGCCACCAGTGAGGCCCACCTACATCATTTTGGCGTCTGCAGCAGGACGTTGCATTTGCAGTGAAGAGTTCCACCAGAAGGAGGTAGTCAGTGAAAAATCTGCTGAGAAGGTATGCTCCATCGGAAATATCTAAGGGGGTGGGGGAGGAATGTTATAACCTCTGTGTGTGTGTGTGTGTGTGTGTGTGTGTGTGTGCGTGTGTGTGTATGAGCACCCTGATAGGTCCTCTTATCAGACATGAGTCTGTGGCTCCACGTCCTGACACCCTTAAGGTTCCACAAAAGGTTACAGAGCCTGAGTGGGCTGTCTGCTACGAAGAAGTTATGGTCTATGATGGCACTGACCTAGTGGTCAGCCGCAAGTCACAACTATTGAGTCCACTACAGCTAAGTTCTTCACCGGCCCAGACAAGCAACTGAATGGTCTCTGTAAAGAGGCACCCCTCCTTTGTCTGTCTCACATCACCTATCTCTATGGGAGGAACGGGAGGAAAAACTCACTAGTGAAAGATTCTAGGAGACCTAATTTCAGGTAGAAATACTTTTTCTCTCTCCCCTTATCCCAAACTAGCAGAGAACTGGCTAGAGAACACCTGGAGGTCAATTATAGTGCTAATGAGGTTGGCTAGCAGCTTTAGCCCCAGGCAAAGAAAAAAAAGGAAGGAAAACTTCCTACCAAGACAGAAAGGCAGAAGCCAGTGAGAGAGAGACCCAGTGAATGTCACCAAGGCGGAACCTAGTGAGAGATGCAGCAAACATCAGCAAGGCCGCAGAAGGTAGCAAGCACGCAACTTTTTCTTCTTCCCATCTCTTGGAAACCCATGGCAGGTTAGGGTCCAGCTCCACACACAGGTTGTGGTTGTGGTGGATGCCGGGGAGGGCCCCAGGGATGCCTGTAGTAATGCAGAGATCACTGATCGAGACGTCCACAGCATGATGATTCTCTGACTTAGTGGCCATCATGTGAGGGGTTAGAGTCCCCTATGGAGTGGCCAGTATGGGAGGGGTTAGGAGTCCCTCTTTGGAGTACAAGGGGTTCGAGTCACCTAGGAAAAGCCAAGCTGAATGAAGGGTTAGAGTCCCTTCAGGAGAGGTTGATAAAATCCTGAAAAGTTTTGCCAAGGAACCATCCTGTTTTTAGTTTTTCCTTCTTTCATAGGTTGTTGCCAGTACACCAAAAAAAATGCCTCTATACCCAAAGAGTCCCCTTGGCTTGCTTGTTAAAAAACTGGAAGAACCTCCAACTAGGCAGTCTAAGCAAAGAGCGTCTTAAGGATCTTTGTAATAACATGTGGCCTGAGTATATATCTAACATCCAGGCCTTCATGGCATTGTACCAAGCTTTACAAAGAAAAGAAAATTGTCAGATTTGCTGTATGTGTGTCTTGGAAGTAAAGAAACCAGAACGGGACCCCACACCAACTTCACAGGCTGGAGCCTGAGACTTCAGTCTTGCCTCCAACTCCACTGGCACTGTGGAGCCTGCGGAAAGCTTTCGAGGAGGCTGGGGCTGCTACTGCTGAGGCCCTCCCCTCCAGGGATCACCTCAGGCAGCTCAGGTTTCACCTCAATAGATCTGGGCTTCCTAGAGAACAGCTCAGCAAAAAGATACTTGCAGGGAAGCCCACTGTGCTCACGGTGGTCTAACACAACTCAGGAGTGCAGCTCTCCCTAGAAGGGGTTGGACATTCTCACTAGGACCTGCATGTCTCAGTGAAGCGATTGGTCCCAGCTAGCTGGAATAAACCCTGTTTGTTATTGCATTACGAGTGTGGTTCTTTGCCATCCGAGTGGGGAAATGGGCAAACAGAGTCAGGGGCTCCAACGCACCAAATAACAAGTTATCAGTTTTTGGTTTACTTTGTTTTAGGGCTTAGTAGCAGTCTTATATTGTGTGTACGGCCAAATTTAATTAGTGCGCTTGCTGATAAATATATTGACAGTACACAAAATGGGCTCTACAAAATGCCATAAATCTTGAAAATTTTGTATGGGTTTTTATTTATCTGTGTCAAATATCTGGAAGGTCAGACGTAATGTTATTCAACCTATTTTCATGTGTTCATTAACCTCTATCCTGTAAAGTGTTTAAAACTTTTACCTAATTTATTTTTCACTGAAATGTTTTTCTTACTGAGTTTGGAATATAGTTTAAAAAATTCTGACTTTTTCTTCTGGTCCTCTGATCTCTCTTGAATATTCGAATTATATATATATATATATATATATATATATATATATATCAGATCACCGTTAACACATTGCTAGAGGGGCCCAATTCAGTCCTGAGCATAGAGCAAAGGGCCGGCTTGCACAGGAACATAAAGAGCCAAACCATTATATTAGGTGAATGATAATAATATGCATTTGGCATGCAAATACAACACGAGAGCTTTACTCGGGGGCAACTACCTCCAAAAAAGCATTTATTGGAACGGCCGCTGGCGCCATGGGCTGGTGGCTGGGTGGAGTTCTGAAGAGAGGGAAGTCCGTGTGGATGGCGGCACCCATGGAGGGGTGGGGGGGTGTCTGGCTGGTTGTGAGGTTCCGGGGGTGGGCCAGCTAGACCACCACTCGTATAACGGCTGGGCCGGAGAGAGGAAGCCTGCCCCATTGGTATCGCACAGCAACCTGGCGGATTGGGAAGCAATGCTCAGGGTGGGTGTCGATGATGGGCTGTGTGGGCTGGTCGGCTGGGTGGAGTTCTAAGAGAGGGAAGCCGGTGGGAATGGCGGCACCCATGGGTGGGTGAGGGGGTCGTCTGGCTGGTGTGGGTCTGCCGGGGTGGTGGGCCAAGGCTGCCCACCATCTCCCGACTGCCCAACGGCTGGCCAGGGAGAGCAAGGACCGCCGCCCAGTCAACTCACAGCACCTGCTGGATTGGGAAGCAATCCAGGGTGGGTGTCGATGATCCGCTGTGCTGGGGCTGGGTGGGTTCTGGGGGAAGTCCGTTGGAAAGGCGGCACATGGTGGTGAGGGGGGTCGCGGCTGGTTGAGGTCCCGGGGGGTGGGCCAGGTAGACCCACATTCCGACCCTCATCGGCTGCAGGGGCAGGAACCGCTCCCCGTCGTACCACCATACCTGGCGTTGAGGAGCAATGCTCGGGTGGGTGTCGATGATCGGGCTGGCTGGTGGCTGGGTGGGTTCTGAGAGAGGGAAGTCTGGGATGGCGGCCCATGGGGGGTGAGGGGGCGTCTGGCGGTTGGGCTGCCGGGGTGGTGGCCAGGTGCCCCCATGCCTCCGATTCATGCTGGCAGGGAGAGAAGGCGCTCTGCCCATGTCTGAGTCTGCCAGCTACCGGCGGTTGAGGAGCAATTGCCGGTGGGTGTCGTGATCCGGGCTTTTGGCTGGCGGTGGTGGAGTTCTAGAGGGGAGTCCGGTGTGGAATGGCGGCCCCATGGGTGGGTGGGGGGTCGTCTGGCTGGTGGGTTTGCCGGGCGGTGGCCAAGGCTAGACCCACCAGTCGACTGCCTACGGCTGCCAGGGGGCAAGGACCGCTCTCCTATAGTCGCAAAAATACAAAATTATATATATATATATACAGACTTTCTTTTTATCCCCCTTTGATGAAGCTTGAACAAAAAATATAATGAAATAAAATTTCTTTTGTGCCATTTTTTGTTCACCAAGTACATGCTAAATTGGAGAAAGGAGTACATAGTGTCTATGAAGGAGAGGAAAGAAGCTGATTGGGCAGAAACTAAATATGGTAAATCCAGGGAAAACTACCTATTAGATTACCCTCTTCCCCAAAGGGGTGCTCAAAAAATAAATACTTCCCAGTAAATAACTCTCAAATTTTTGAGGATCAATTTTGAACTGGAGTTACAGTACACTCTGTATTTGAGAAAAAAAAAACTCTCAACTACCCCTGCTAACTCATCAACAACAAAGCCTCAGAGAGTTCTCAGTATTTGATAGATGGGGCAAAAGCTAAGGTAGCAGTAAATTGTCCACCATGAGAAAGTATACCCTACTAGCTTTAGGAACATGTATTTCCACTTTTGAGAAAATTCAGAATAAAGCATCCATTTTAGCTACTGCCCTAATCTTTGGCAAAATATCTCTTCTATAGATATTTTAAAAAATGTAACTATTTTAGATTAATGTTAACGGAGGATTGAGAAAAAAATTAGCATACTCAAAAGCAAATTCATGCATTTAAGATCATTTGAGAATTAAGATTTTAATTGTGGAGAAAAAATGAGATACTATTTTTAAGATTAATTACATTTATCAGCAGGGATGAAAATGTGATCAAAATTGACATGTGCATTTGAAACGACTATGATGGGGTTTTCATTTTTTCCTTCAGGAAATTCTATCCAACACGACATAGTCTTTTCAAATAATCTCAGGATCAGAACAATATATTCAAGGTAACCATGTTGCTAACAGTGACTCTTACTGTTTCTTATGAATGCCAAAAAATACCCTTTTAAAAACTAGCCCCTGGAAACTAAACGTCTTTCATTAAAAACATTCTAGCCTGCCACATTTTTTTTTATTTATTAGGAACACTGCCAATCAAATGAAAAATGGTCTCTCACACCCACCCATCAACAATTATTCCACTAAACTAATAGGAAGATGCTAAATTTTATTTCTAATAAAGTATCTCACAGTAACTACTAAAGAAGGAATTCATTAATTCACAGTTAATAGAGAGAATATATTGCATTAGGAACACGGCCATGTAAAATACTACCTTAAAGCTAACTTGGAAATAAAATATAAGAACCTTTCTGTAGAAATAGATACAATATAGTGGAACTTCCTGTTTTTAAGTCATAGTTAAATGCAAAGCACTACTGAAAACATTCCTTTTAGAAAAAGTTGCCGGTTGAAAAGGTAGAAATAGGAGCTTCTTACAGAAGAGAGGATTAGGAAGGAGCTTAGAGAGATAATAATTTTTATATAAACAGGGGTCAAATAATTTCAAATCAATTATCTCTGGGTACCATGTAAGCTTCTCTGAGGAAATGAAAACTGACTCTGCTTCTGAACTTGTCTTTGATTGTGTAAGCTTCTGCTGAACTAAAACTGCTTCTGTTAGTGATACAGAGAGTAGGACTCCGTAACTCATGCACAAGACCCTTTTCAAAACTTCTTTGCATGAGTTTTGGAGTTAATATTTCAACTTCTAGCTGGGAGTTGGGAGGTAGAGAATGTTGGGAATCTAAGGCCTGTTTACATCCACAGAAGGTGTGCATGTTACTTCTGGCCATTCCCAGTCCCTGCCAACTAAAAAGACTTGGTGCACATAAGATAAGAGAAAGTGAATATATTTTGCAGTTTACAGACTTCCAGTCCACACTCATCGAATAACACATGTTAATCATATTATCTTTTCAATGTACAGATTTATCGTTAGGTCATGTACATGTAAAGATTTATTTTTAGCATTTTAGTCCTCATATAATTCTAAGTGGTATTGTCACAGATTAGAAAATTCTTTGTGACACATCACTTGATCACTTGATCACTTGACATCCCTTTATTCATCAATTTGCTCGAGCGGGCGCCAGTAACATTTCCATTTGACCCTATCAAGTACCAGTGTAGCCAAATAGCATCTGGTTGCTTCAGGAATACAAAGAGCCTCAAAGCGTTCGTTCAGGGTCTTGACAAAGAAGTCTGACCATCTTGTAGGTGGGCGGCCAACGTGATCTTTTGACATCCCGTGGGATCCAGTCGGTAACAGCTCTAGTCCAGCGGTCATCTCTAAATCGCATTACATGTCCAGCCTATCTGATTGTCAATTCCTTGGCAAACAAGACAGCATCTCTGACTCTGGAACAGCAACGGAGGTAGTAACTCCGATTCCTTCTCTCACTAGAGTGAGGCATGATATTCCAAGCATCACTGTATCACTGTATCACTGTCTTCCCGTTCATCATTGATTTGCTCGAGTGGACACCAGTAACGTCTCCATATGCCCTGTCTTATGCTAGTAGAGCCCAAGGGCACCTGCTTGCTCCAGGAACATAAAAAGCCTCAAACCATTCCATCAGGTTATGGGAACAAGATCTAAAATTGTTACTGGTATTTGGCATATCAAATACAACACGGGTAGCTTGCCAGGCTCTGCCGTGCAGGTAGAACATTTTTGTAGTCATCTCTAAATCCAGCATTTATTGAAGAATTTGCAGCCACATGAGGCCGGGCGAGCCGGGCTGTGATAGCTGGTCGGTTGGGTGGAATTCTGATGAGAGGGAAGTCTGGATGTGGAAAATGGAGGCCCTCATGGAGTGGGGGGGTCGTCTGGCTTGTTGCAAGGCTCTGCTGGGGTGGCGGGCCAGGGCTAGAACCCGTCATCCCTCCTGGGCACCTCGTGAGCGGCTGGGCACAGGGACAGCCAGTAGCAGCTCTGCCCCATGTCTGCCCCATTCTATTCCAAGCATAGCTCTTTTGATTCCTCTTTAGGAGACCCGAATAGCGTTCTCATCCTGCTTCTTAGGGGGCCCAGGTCTCTGAGGCGTATGTTAATGCACAGAGAACAGTGGAGTCGAAGAGATGTGTCAGGAACCGAATGTTCTTTGTGTTTTTAGCTATTTATTTCATGCTTTTGAAGGCATTCCATGCCGCTCTCTTCTTCCTGTGCAGCTCAGATTTTAGGTCATTCATCATGTTGATTTCTCGACCTAGGTACACATGACTGCTTCCTTCAGAGATGTTTGTTCCATTGAGAGTGAATGGGGCCTCTGGAACTAGTTCCTTTTTCATGAACATAGTTTTGTTGAGCTGTAGACCTACCTTTCCACATTCTCAGTCAAAATCAGCCGGCATTTGTGCTGCTGGCTAATGTTTGGTGTTATTAGAACGATGTCATCAGCGAAGCGTAGGTGGTGTAGTTGCCAACAGTCTATCTTCACTCCTATTCCTTCCCATTCTAATTGTCACATGATGTTCTCGAGGGTGACGCTGGAGAGTTTTGGTGAAATGGTATCACTCTGCCTAAACCCTTTTTACATCAGTGATCACTTCTTTGTAGAATAGTGAGATCCTGGTGGTGAATTTGTAATACAGCTCACGAAGGATCTTGATGTATTGGGTTTGAACGCCCTGTTTGGCTAGGGCGTCGATGACACGTCAGTCTCCACAGAATCAAAAGCTTTCTTTAAATCAATGAACTTGAGACAGAGCGGCATCTTGAACTCCCTACAAACTTCAATGAGCTTGGTTACCTTGCGACTCATATAACTAATAAAGGTTACATTTTATGGAACATGTTATTGATGTATATAATTACTATAAATCAAATAGAATAATTATAGGGTGGTAGAAAAACCTTCAAACTGAAAGTGTTTATAATGATGATCTTGCTTATATAACTAATTAGCACATAAAAGGCAATAAACTTCAGTCTAGAAGCTGATAAAAATAAAATCACAAATGAGTAATGTAATACATTTCTTAGGATGGTTAAAGTCAAGGAAATATACAAGGATTTGCAAGGATATAGAGATATAGAATCTCAAATACATTAGTGGTCAGAGTATATTTGTTAAAGCACTTTAGAGGATTCCTGGTATTTACACTAAGTTGAACATAATCCCTATGGTTTACTGGCATCCACTTCCCTCACAGTCACAAGGAATCTAGTACTTTTCTTGGAAACTATGGGTGTCAAAATGACATCTTTTGAGACTGATCTCTTAAGACCTTCCCCATATTTATCCTGTATCAATTTGAATGAAATTATGCTCAGATCAATTAAATAATGTGAATTGAAAAAAAATCATATAAATGGGTGTTAGTTGCCAACAGGAGAAAATCAACTAAAGGAAAAATAAAATAGATTTTATAGAATCATACAAGGCTAAGAGAAGATAGAGAAGAAACAAACGGGAAAAAAAGAATCATCTCTGAGGCTAAAATTCAGTCCTAGGAAAGAGTGTAACTCTGCAGTCTATGGATACTGGAGAAGTCACTGAAGACCAGAGTACTTAGTCTACTAGGGTACTCATGCTTCTAGGATAGAAACTGACTATGGTCAAGGTGATTGAAATGTCCCCCTGCCAGAGCTGGTCTACAGGTAGCAGATAATGTCTGATGAGTGAGAGCTACCTGGCCAAACTACTGATAGGTGGATACTGGTAAACCTGAACTGGCAAGCATAAAAGTTGGAAGGCATGAACTTACCTGCTGGGGCAAGAGGGGAAAAAAACCAAATCAAAACCACTAGCGAATGAATTACACATTTGTCAGCATGGGGAGAAAAACTTTTTTCCACAGCGTGCCTCCTGAAACCATCCCTGACAAAGCATTCTATCTTAGCTGACCAAAACCTGTTGAACGACTCAGTTCCAAATAACTAATGAAGGATATATAGAAGAAATACTGGGGACTGAGAAGTAAGAACTTAATAGGAGGCATAAGGAAGAATTATGAATTTACCATCTGGAATTTCTGACACAGGACCTTGGGTGTGTCTCAGTCAAAGAGTACCTTGCACTTATGAAGTCCTGGCTTTAAGCCAGGCATTGTAACAGCAGCTATATAAGCATTAAGACTTGAGGGAATAGACCAATATAATTCAAAGAAATTAAATAAATCTCATGAATGCCAATGATGAAAGGTCAGAAAAATATTGGCTACATAACCGATAGAGAACATGGTCCCAAACTTTGAATTTTCACTTCCTTCCAATGACACTTAATAATTTTGAAGACACTCTGAGATGATTGCCACCCTGCTTGAAGCCTGAAGATGATGATGGCTATGAAAATGAAACATCAGACAAATGATGGCAAAGTTTCAGAAGACTAAGAAGATACACATGAAAAAATAGACCGCATATAAGACATGGCCATAAAGTCACGGTATCCTTGCACCCCACAATGTGTGGAATTTGGAGTCTGGATTCCCATGTCCCTTTGCAAGGGCAGGTTTGCCAACTGAAGCTCAGAGGGTGTCCTGGAGAATTTCAGATAGCACAAATAGTATCACTAGTAGAAAATTCCTCAGCATTAGAAAATGCCTCTCAATCACTACAACCTGTGCTTTAAGGTTCAGCTTATCCCCATGGAGAAGCTGTCCTTGTTATGCTAAACACTTATTAAGAAGGATTCATATCACTTACTTGGATTAAAGAAGAGGCTTGGATCTAACCTCTAGTAGATCCAGATTAAAGCATCAACAGTCAATTACAAAAGAATTGACTTGACCAGTATCAAGAAAAATCTCAAAAAATGATCATTCTTAAGCATAATTAATATTAAGATTAAGTAGCACCTGAATACAATTTAATTCATTAACAACTTATTTTATCATATCAAAATATTGTACCGTTTTTGTAAAGTTGTAGACTCAAGTGAATGTGGACTTAAGGATGAAACATTTTGATTGACTTACGAAATCTAATTAATATATATTAAATGTAAACTGTTTAAGTCAGTGTCTTCCTCTTATGTCTACACTGTAGTTGTGTGCCTAATATGTGTACATGTTTGCATGCCCATATTTCTACGTAGAGGAGTGTGAAGGCTCAGAATGGCTAATGTCTAATTTATCAACAGGTCACATCCTGATAAATTCATTTCAAAATCAAGTTGAAAAATATTTGATTTTGAAACTCTGAGTTGGAGCAAGGAGTTTCTGGTAATTTCCATCCTCATGTCAGTGCTATACAGTTGTCTCTACTGTTAGTGCTTTACAACCATAAAAAAAAGCTAAGAAAAATTAACTTCTGGGGCTAGAGTGATAGCACAGTGAGTAGGGCATTTGCCTTGCATTCAGCCGACCGGGTTCGATCGCCGGCATCCCATATGGTCCCCCGAGCACCACCAGGACTAATTCCTGAGTGCAGAGCCAGGAGCAATGCCTGAGCATAGCCGGGTGTGACCCAAAAAGTAAAAAAAAAAAATAATAACTTCAGCAATTGTAAATTGGGACAGTCTGTAGACCAACGCTAACAAGAAACCAGCAGGGAGCCATGCGATTTTGCTTCAACACCATCCTCAAAGCACAAAGACATCCCTTACCAAGTATGTGTGAAAACATTGAAATGACTTGAAGGGAAGATAGGTCATGATCTACTAGAGTAGAAGGTGTTTTTTATTTTTTTATTCTATTTTTTCGCTTTTTTGGGTCACACCCGGCAATATTCAGGGGTTTCTCCTGGCTCTGCACTCAGGAATTACTCCTGGCGGTGCTCGGGGACCATATGGGATGCCACGGATCGAACCCGGCCGGCATGGGCCGGCCGCTTGCAAGGCAAACACCCTACCCACTAGACTATCGCTCCAGCCCCTGTTTTTTAAAACTTTATTTAAACACCATGATTTACAAAGTTGTTCACAGTACAGTTGTTTCAAGTACTCAATAGTCCTACACTAGTGCCACCATCAATCATGCGTTACCTTAGAGTAGAAGGGGTTAAGATGTTAAATCTTAATTTTATAATACTCACCTTATTTTATTCACTTGGATCCTAAACAATGTTTTCCTATCTACTCTAAAATGTGCCACACACATTTCAATACCCTAGTATTTGCAGTTACAATTCTTCTTCAGGAAAATTATTCTTCTAGAAGCTCATGAATCTTTGTCTCTCACCTCTATATGTCAATGACACATGCTGAAGACCTTTCTTGGTGTCCATATCCAACTCCAAGAATCTTCCTTATTTCTTCTTTCCTTTCCTGCCAAAAAATGTTCGTTCATTTAAACCCTAATAATCAACTATTGTGCTACTGACACCCAAATCACTGTATCACTGTCTTCCCAGTGTTCATTGATTTGCTCGTGTGGGCACTAGTAACATCTCCATTAGTCCTGTCAAAGCAATCATAACCCAAGAGCATCTGCTTGGTACAAGGACAGGAAGAGCCCGAAATCATTCTTCAGGTCATGGAACTGAGGTCCATAACTGTTACTAGTTTTTGGTATAACAAGTAAATTAAACACAGGTAGCTTGCCAGGCTCTGCCATGATGCATATATTATCTTTAAAATATATATGTATATACACATATATATTATGCCAGTGTCTAAAGAACCAAAAATAAAGATCCTGGAGTTTACTGAAGACCGAGACACTGCAAGACCCAAGATGGACCTATTTTCTACTAAAAGTGAGGCTTCTTTTTTTTTCCTAGATTTATCCTTGACAACTAGCTTACCCAAAAAGGGAGTTGGAATGATCCTGAAAAGAGCTCGTGGCTATTAGTCATTGGTAAAATATAAATTATGAATTCAGTTCATAGTCATTGGTAAAATATAGATCATGAATTCAGTTCATATCCCTTATGGTGTCTAAATTAAATTTCTCTCTCAAATCATGGTTGCTGAGCTGGAAGAAGTGATTTGGACCAAGTTTCAGCTGTGGCAGATTCCTCTGGTGGTGTTCTAGACTGTCATTATCTCAGGGAGATAGCGTGTTTACTTAATAACTAGTCTCAAATTCCCATGCTCAAGAGTTAGAGTTTTGTGATCAATTTGACTAGATCATTGCACTATCTTTGAACAAAAAATGATCACACCCACTCAGCTAATCATTAATAATTCTAGACCTCTAAGCTGACATGTACACTTTTCAGTTATTTTCCTTGTTTTTGAAAAAAACATTTTAGGATTAATCACTTTCAGCAACAATATTCAATTAAAATTCTGACTACATGGATGTATTATATAGTTTATGAGATAATGGATATATCTAATGGGAAATTCCCAGACAAGGTAATCACATAGACATGTGTAATGACACTTGGTAATGGGTTGATTCATATTAATAGTACTTCTAAAGTGCATTAAAAGAAAATGATCAGAGAGAATGGTATGCTATCAATAAAAGACAGAGCAATAGAAGTATAGGAATAATGTGCTCTAAACAAAAGGAGACATGTCAAAGCTCTCAAGACAACAAGGCGAATGAGTACTGAAGAAACACATCCAGTTCATGAAAAGAGATAAATCACCAATGTTTCCTATGACAGTTCCTAGGTTGACTTTCAATTCTGGACACATTTTATGTGACTTAGACATGATTAGAAGTTAGGCACAATGAAAACTATGGAAAAGGTGCTTTGAAATTTGCATTTGGAATGCATACCAGATCAGATGTGCAAAGAAACTATGTACATACATGGTATATATTTTATCTTATTCATAGTCTAGAATAACTACTATTCTTATTATAACAATTATAATCATATACTTATTCATAGTCTAGAATAATTATTACTCCATTTGTCAGTGAGAAAAGAAGGCTAGGGTAAAATTAAGTAAAATGTAAATATTTAAAAATTTATATGTAAAATATCTGGAAATTAGACCAATATTGAGTGAATGTCTACCAGAGGGTATAAAGAAATCAAATAAAGTGGGTCTTTAAAAGAAAAAGAGCTGACAGTGTCTATTTGAACTTGAGAATACTGTAGTTAATATAAAAATAGTAATGAATGTTCTATGAAATGAAATAGACTTTATCATTAAAAATGTGTCAAATGATATGGTTTTATGATATAGTACATGTATAAAGTAATCTAGGATTATGGTGAGGGGGAAAAGGGAGGAGTTAGAGAGATTAGGATTACATTATTTAGCAGAATAAATATCCACTAAATGATTAAACTTTTATTTTAGATTATTAAAAATTACTGATTACTATAAGCACATGTCCTAAATATTGTATATTTACACCCACCACTATTTTTCAATCTAAATTTCAAATTAAACTGTCTCCTTTTGATGAGCAGTCATACACAATTTAAATCATGTCAATATTTAGCAAAGAAGGTATTATTTTATATGATCATTTAAGTTTGTTAGAAGTTAAAGTACTATAAAGACTAGAGGTTTTCTACAACCAGCATCAACATAGAAAGGTTGAAAAAATCACTGAAATGATTATTTACTAGAGGTCTAAAAACCAGTGTTTAGGAGGTGTGGCCCTCTTATAAACATGTTAGAAGGCATAAAAGGTTAAAAGCTTTAAGTATAGAGAAGTGTGTTGTTCCAGAGTTGTTGGCTGGAGACTTTTTCCAATTCCCTATTCTGAGAGCCTCCCCTCAGAGCATCTCACACTATACTAGTTGGTTTTTATCAGCTCCATCAATCAAGAAAATAAGAGAGTTTCAGGAAGAGAGATTATCAGCAAAACAAGATACAGTATGCTGTGATATTGCATCATGTCTGACACTTCCTATTGACTCTGAAGGAACTACAAATGTTTATAACAACAAACTAAAGGGAAGGAAGTTATAAGGGCATGCATATCAGGGTGTAGGAATATAGTGGGGTTACAAATTGTTCACAGCATCACTGATTCTCTTTCCATCTATTTCTGGCTATGGTTCTCCACTTACAAACCGAGCTACTCACACCAAAACACATACTCAAAAACAAATCTGAAACATTGTATCCACAAATCTACTGTTTTGTTAAGATTACCAGCACTTTCCTTATTGCTAAACTCAAAGGTCATCTCATTTTTTACCTTTTTAATTGCCAGCATTGTTTGAAATTATATGCTGTGCTTTCATCCTCTACAACAGTCATTTCCTTACTTGACTTTCATTGCCTCATATACTTCCTCATTAGTCTCTCCCAAACTTCCTTTACTAGATCATCTTCCTTTTATCATATTCAAAAAACTGTTCTTGTCATGAAACTCTCTCATTGACCCTGATCTCTAAATTTATACTTAGAGGAACACAGTAACTGCAGATTTATTTAACTTCCTCGTATATCCTCTTATATGGTGGATGAATACCACCAAACAAATAATCCCATCTCTGATTTGCTGATCTTCCTCTTTGCAAACTACCCCAGTCTTCATCCTCCCTCTATCAGTGGAAACAATTTTATTTCATTAACCAAAGGGGGGGGGGAGCGTAGTCATACACAATTTAAACCATGTCAATGCTTAATAGGAAGGTACTATTTTGTATTATCATTTAAGTTTGTTAGGAGTTAAGGTACTGTAAAGTAGAGGTTTTCTACAGCCAGCATATGCAGTTGGAGACACCCCAGTGATGTGTGGGGATTACTCTTCTCTATGTGCTCAGGGAGCACCCCCAAAGTACTCAGGGGACTATATATGGTGACAACAATCAAAGTAGATTTTAGTGAGGAAAATAAGAGCCTTAACCTTTGCTATGTCTCTCTGGTTACACACACACACACACACACACACACACACACACACACACACAAAGTTAAATCCTAGCTGAACCTTTGTTTCTATATCAAAGTCTATATCTAGAAACTGTAATGTCACTCTCATTCAAAATGAAAACCTGACAACCACTTCCTATCAACTTGTGTGCTACTAACGGGATCCCATGAGTCATTGTCTCTGACCTAAGCTACTCTAATAGTTTCCTGATTCTCACATTGCTCCTTTTCATCTACTGTCAACGCAACACCCATAAGGTCCTGAAAAAGTTAATAAGGACATGTTATTACCCAATTTTCCCACCTCATTAATATTGAATATAAAGATCATGATAATAGCCTGCAAAATTTTCCATCTATTTATTTCCTCACCCTTTATCTCCAACTGTCCACAGTACATCTTAGTAGCACATCCATGATTCACTGAGCATATTTGCTCTGCCATTCTGCTACTCTCCTAAATATTCTTCTTTTACAATTAACTCCATAATGTCATTTAAATCCTTTCAACAGTACAGCAGGAGTCACCGAGTATTAAACAGCACTTTCCTTCAGTCTCCTAAAACCTAATTGACTCTTTTTATTCTCATTTTATATACAGCAATATCACATTCTAGTGAATTATTTTATTTAATAGTTAACTCCTGAACTGTTTTTATCTTAGAATGTTAAAATGCAAGCTTCATGAAGGAAGAATGTATCTTTGTTGTTACTAATATATTTACAATTCCTGGAAGTGTCCGCCACATGGAATATTTTTAACAAATATATTGAATGAATTATAAATGAAAACATGAATAAATTTTTCCCACTGTATGAGTTTTCAAACAAACTAAAGTTAGGCTCTGGAATCTTGATTATTTATTTCCTCCTTAATCCTTAGCACAATGATATAAAAATGTCTACATCTAACCACAAAAACTAATTTGAGATGATCTCAATATATTGACTGAAATTTGCAAGCTTTATTGCATCATTTCTTTTTCATGTAATGATCCTATTGACTTCCAAGTTAGTTTATCAAACAAGTTGCATAATGGGAAAAATTTAGTCTATTGAGTGATTTGGGCATATCAAGTGGAAAAAGCCAATTTAGGAAGCCATTATAAAATGAATAAAATTTGAAATTCATGTCATGGGTTATGAATTCAATTATTTAGGAAAGAAACTCCCTCAATTTATACTTCATTTCTGGTTTATGATCTAATGTCAATTAGGAAGCCTCATAATTCAGACATCACCTTGATTCAAACGTGCATTTATCAATCATTAAATAGAAAAAGAATAAACATTGGCATAGAATAGGAAAATTATCAAATAGATGCTTGGATTAAGAGAAACTTATTTTACATAAATTCTTTTTTTCCCTCCTCCCACTTCCCCATTATATCTCCGCTCTTCTCTTAGCCTGCTTCACTTTAATGCTTAAATGTTGAATCTAGTAAGACATAACTTTAATATCATCCCTAATGCATTAAAATTCCCGTTGGAGGGCTGGAGTAAATAGTACAGTAGATAGAACTCTTATCTCGCACAAGGCCATCCTGGGTTCTATCCTTGGCACTGTATATACTCCCCCCCCTGAGTCCGCTTAGAGTAAAACCTGAATGCAGGTTCTGAGTAGCCACAACAGCCAGGTAAGACTCCAATCAATCAATAAATAAGTTATCTATAAACACATGGCAGAAAAATGGTTTGGTTTTAGAATTGTGGCAATATTCCATCTTCTCATTTTCTCTTTTATTCCAGTTATACTTTCAATAGCCATAGAGTCTGAGTATAATTTAACTGATTAGCTAATTTCACCTTAGCATATCCATCAGTCACGTTTATATAATTTTATTTGTGTTTAGGGGCACATCCTATAATTCTTAGGGGCTACTCCATGATCTGTGCTTAAAGGTCACTCCTCTCCTTACTTAGGGAATCATGCTAACAGTGGACTTTGAATTTAGGCTTTTGACATGCAAACATGTGGTCAGCTCCTAAAACTCCCTCTACAACTCAATGTAAATTTTTATCTAATTCTTCAAGGGTAACTTTGATTGTGTACTTAACTAGTTTTTAAATGAGTGAAGGTGAATGATAGCTATATAAAGTGAAGGTGAAAGATTTATTTGTTCAATACAGAATGAATATAGGTCCTAAGAGTGTTGAGAATGCAAATGTCAAGTTTAAGATAGTAAAGCATGACTTAACCACATGATAAAGGAAAATAGCTCACTGAATAATAGACAGAAACTATTATGGAAGTAATAAAAGATCTGAGACATTAAAGATTATTATGTAAATAGGAAGAAGCATTTTTCAGATTGCTGAGATTATATTTTACATAGTCCGCTTAGGTTTTAAAGCCACACCTGTTAAGAGTAGTTGGCAGGGGCCCAAGAGATAGTATGTTTTTTGGCTTTTTTGGCAGGTGTCTTGCATATGACCAGCCCAGATTCAATACCAGGCTCCACTTATGCACCTCAGGAGTGAATCTGAGTGCAGAGCCAGTAATTAGTCTTAAGCACTATCAGATATGGCACAAAAAAAGTTGTTGGCAAATGTTGAAGATAGAGTTCAAAACAGTGAGGTAAGGCAAGGGGGGGGGGGGGAGAGAGAAAAAGACATTTATGTTGGGAAGTGGGCACTGGTGGAAGGTATGGGTGCTGGAGCACTGTATGACGGAAACTGGCTAAGACATGAACATTTTTTTAATTGTATAGCACATGGCGGTGTAATAAAATATTTAAAAAAATAAAAAAAAAAAACAAACAAAAAAAGTTAATAAAAAGTTGAAATAGCAATCTGTTTAGAGATCATTGTCTAAAACACCGAGAAATGACTAAGTAGCCCATTAAGAAAAGTTGAACTTAAATGTTCTCTGTTACCTTTTCATAACAAAAAATGTGTTTTCCCAAAACGTCTTCATTCCACATTCTTTGTTGGGGGACTGGGTTACAATGTGCAGATATGTGTTCAGGGATTTATCTGTTAAGAACTACTGGCAGGGGGCTAAGCGAGAGCATAGGAGCTAGTGTGCTTATTTTGCAAAGGGCCAACTTGGATAGATCTGGTGCTGCTTATGGACTTTATACAGTGCTGGGGATTGAACTGCAATCAGTTACATGCATTGCAAGTGCATTACTCCCGCAACTTTTTCTGGCCTCTTATTTTACATATTTCACGCATAGCAATAGGATGTGCATTCTTTTCCTTTCATTGCAGTTTCACTGTTTTAAGCATTGTTATGTGATTCTCCATCTAGCCTAGACCCATAGAACCTTCTATGATTACTAACTCCTTCTTATCTAAGAAATTTTACATTATCTAGGGAAATAGGTATATAAAATATGTTCATGAATCATTTACTGATAGTGAATCATAAGCTTATTTTAAAGCAAACCTTTAAAACTCTTTTACTATTCCCAATTCAGTTATTTCAATGGGGTTATGAACTACAGTCTAAAAAACTAGGGGCTAGATGAACAGAAAAATAAATTCTGTATTCACAGAATAGCCAAGAATATTTTCTTTTAACCATACTTCTTTTGTGTCTTTATAATAATTTCCTGGAATACAAATTCAAAATACTAATATATTGGAAGAAGTGATCATGACAGAGTTGGTTAAGGTATAGAGAGCCAGATCATTTTAAGTCACCGCCCCTGGAACAGATATCCAATCAGGATGTAGAATGGTATGGCTGGGGGTGGGATTTGCTACTTATAAAATGAGACTCCTAGCACAAACTCTAAGTCTGCTCTGTCTCCTGCCTTTTGGAACAGCATGTCCTAGGTGCATGTGACCAGCCGCTCACGAGGTGCCTGGGAGGGGATGGTGGGTTCGAGCCCTGGCCCACCACCCCAGCAGAGCCTCGCAACAAGCCAGACGACCTCCCACTCCATGAGGGCCTCCATTTTCCACATCCGGACTTCTCTCTCATCAGACCTCCACCCAGCAGACCAGCCTATCAGCGCCCGGCTCATCGAGTTCCACCCTGCAGCAGTCTTTCTTAAATCCGGCTCAGGTATGCTGGTCCAGAGACTCGCAGACATGGGGCAGAGCTGCTACTGGCTCTCCCTGTGACCAGCTGCCTCACAAGGCACCCGGGAGGGATGATGGGTTTGAGCCCCTGGCCCACCACCCCAGCAGAGCCTTGCAACAAGCCAGACGACCCCCCCCCCCACTCCATGAGGGCCTCCATTTTCCACATCCGGACTTCTCTCCGTCAGACCTCCACCCAGCAGACCAGCCTATCAGCGCCCGGCTCATCGAAGTTCCACCCTGCAGCAGCCGCGTGGTTCATCAATAAATGCTGGACTTAGAGATGCCTACAAGAGTATGCTACCTACACGGCAGAGCCTGGCAAGCTACCCGTGTTGTATTTGATATATATGCCAAATACCAGTAACAATTATAGACCTCATTCCGGAATGGATTGAGGCTCTTTATGTTCCTGGAGCAAGCAGATGCCTTGGGCTCTACTAGCATGAAAGAGGACATATGGAGATGTTACTGGGGCCCGCTCGAGCAAATCGATGATGAACGGGAAGACAGTGATACAGTGATACAGTGATGTCCTAGACGCAAACCCTCTGTCCATGGGATCTCGGGGGCAGGTAAGGCTGCATGCACCAGGTCAGGGGTTAGTACAGATGGGCTACTCAGGGTCAGACAAAGGGGCAAAATCTAGACAGGACTTGAAAGCCCAGGTGAGGATAAAGCACATATATGTGCATATGGCCCAGAAGTAGGAAAACTGGGTCTCAGCAAAAGTAAGAAAATTGAGTCTCGGTAAGAGAAATTATTGAGGTACAGCTGGGAGATGCAGCAATGGTCATAGGTGTCTAGTCCATGCAGGCAGCCGTGGCGATTCTTCTGGAAGCATGCTCGGTATAGAGAGCAGCACAGGGTCAGGACCAAGCCATTGTTCACAGGAGGCAAGTAGACTACGTGGGGCCAGACAAGGCTGTAGTTCCTGGTCAGAGCATTAAGACACAGGACCAGTGACTTTATTCCTGGGAGGAGAGTGGACTGTGTGGGACAGTGTTGCAGGACTCCTAAGGGCTGCTGCATCTGCTCTGAATTGCCGCCTGCAAATCACTTCATAGATAAGGGGGGTAGTCTAAATGTGGCAGTTTATCTGACCATGTATGCTGTACTAGCTGGTATACATATTCTCCCATGCTAGCACAATCATCGTGGGACTAGCTAGATCTTACCAGCATATTAGCCTGGCCACGTAGGACCCCTAAGTAATTAGACCAGAGAGAAATGCTGTTTGCTTCCAAGCAAACAAGCACGGCTCCCTGATATACTCAAAGGCAACTAAAATACAAAACTACAATGAAGTAGAAGAGACTTGTGAACGCTTGGAGAAATATTTAACTGGCATTAGTATTAGTCTTTGGTACAGAGACATGCCATCTCAGAAACCCCCTTCTCTACCCTATAAAGGCATTTCCAGGCAGATCTTGGCTCAAAACATTAGCACACTAAAGGGCCTAGGTGAGGTGCAGGGAGGGATTACCTAAGGGCATTTGAGCCTCCCTGCTTTCCATAACAGTGGGAGGAAGGTCTGAGTTGCAGGGGTATAAACTAGCCTGTTTCCTCTCGCGCTTTTTTGAGGGCTCTCTCTTTGTGAGCGCTCACCCTTCTTGGAAGTCTTGTCTTCCCCTTTTACAAAGCCTTTACATGTGGTGGCCGCCATCTTGGCCTACACGTGGCTGGGGTTCTAGCCTGGAATCCTAAGCACCGGGCTTTTCCTTTTGCTGATTTGTATGCCTGAACCTGTGATAAGTAAAGCCTTTTAAAACTGCATCGGATTCCTGAGTTTTCATCCATTCCTCGCCGGCTTTGGAGGTAGAAGGGAACTCGCTTCCTGGCACTGTCGGGGACCCCAGCGGAGCCCCCGACAGGACATGACTGGGAAGTCTTTCACAACTAAGAGAGAGACCTGGACATCTGGGAGGGGCCTGGAACCCTCAGCACAATAAACTAACTTTCAGCCGTCAAGTTTTGTATGTAAATCTTTCATGCAATTCTCAAGAATCCACCAGCACAGGAAAATCTGCTTTTGCGCTAACAGAGAAAGCATACGGGGGTTAAGTGGTTTGCCTGAATGCAGCTGACTCTGGTTAGATCCTCAGAACCCTGAGCACTATCAGAGGTGACACAGGAGTAAGCTCGGATGTTGCTAGGTATGGTTCCTCAAAATATATTAGGATAAGGGGTGTAGGAGGTAGTTCAAAGGGGCTGAACTACTGGCCTCACATAAGTTACGCACTACATCAATTGCTCAGTCCTGCAATACCCTCCAAGCACCACTGGATATGATTTTGGTGCCTCTGAGCACTACCTGGATGACCCAAGTGTTCACCAGGATGATGAGGTTAATCAGTATCATTGACCAAGTACTCAACCAACATGCCTGCGGGAACCACTGGTGTTCCCTGCACAAAATCCGGGAGCAGGGTCAGGGATCCCTTCTGCCCCAGGGAATCAGCAGCCAGGGACAGAGAAAGATGCGAGAATCCAGAGAAGTTACAAAATGCTTTACTTAACACAGGTTCTCTCATACAAATCAGCAATAGGAAAATCCTGAACTTAGGGTTCCTGGCTGGATCCCTGCCATGTGTAGGCCAAGATGGCTGCCACCATGTGTTAAGACCCCACAGAGAGGAGACAATGAAGAGGCAAGAAGGGGAGCGGCAACAGAAAGGGGAAAAACAGAGAAAAAAAGTAAACAGGGTAGTTTCTATATCCCTGCAACACAGACCTCCCACTCCAATGGAAAGTCATCAGGGTCAAATCCCCTCAGGTAATTTTTCTCAGGACTTCACCTATGTCCTTTGAGATGTTAATGTTGCCTAGTCAAGATCTGCCTTGGAAGTGCCCTGCAGGGTAGAGTGGAGGAGTGGCTTTTTGAGAGGAACTGTATCTCAGAATACAAAGGCATGCATCCGTACCAAAGAATATTCTATTGCCAGTTATATATTTCTCCAAGCCTTCACAAGAGTCTCATCTTTACTTCATAGTTGTTCTATATGTCACCTTTGAGTTATCAAGGAGCCATGCTTGCTTGCTTGGAGACAAACAGCATTTCTCTCTGGTCTAATTACTTAGAGATCCAATATGGCTAGGCAAAGGTAAGATGTAGCTAGTCCCATGGTGATTGTGGCAACATGAGAGAATATTTATACAAGCCAGTAGAGGATACATGGTCAGATGAACTGCCACATTCAAATTGTCCTCCTCCTATCTAAAAGTGACCTGCAGAAGGCAACTCCAGGTCAGATGCAGAGGTTCTGGGCAGCAGTGTACTGCAGCAATGCCTGTACCTGCTGGACCTTGACTTTTCAAAGTGTCTCCAGGCCCACAGATACTGTCAAGAAGGCCTTACAGAGCCTCAATAATTAAGACAGGGCAAGAGTGATAGTAAGACAGGCACGCATTTGCCTTGCATAAAGCTGACCTGGCTTCGATCCTTAGCATCCCATATTGTTCCCCAGACACTGCCAGGAGTAATTCCTGAGCACAGAGCCAAAAGCAATCCCTGAGCAACACCAGGTGTGACCAAAAAGCCAAATAATCATAATAATAATGACAAAAACTTTGTAAAGATAATATTGGTATATTTTAACCTAGCATAATTTTTATTATTTCCATGGAACTTTATGTGGTACACTTGGCTCTGTATCCAGGGATCACTCCAGGTGCTGTTCAGGGACCACATTTGGTATTAGGGATCAAATTACAAAAGACCACACCAAGGTTAGATCCTTACCACTGACTATCTCTATCCGGTATGACTGGAGTTTTTTAAGATTTTTTTTGTTTTACATTTTTATAACATTTAGTCACTTGATCACTTGATCACTTGACATCCCGTTATTCATCGATTGGCTCGAGCGGGCTTCAGTAATATTTCAATTTGACCCTATCACATGCCATTGTAGCCCAATGGCTTCTGGTTGCATAACATTTAGTATAAACTATATACAGTAGTTTAAAAAAAAAATATATATATATAGTTCATAAGATAGCCACTACAGAAATGTTCAGAGCTCAGAAACAAATTGGATGGTTAAGTAGATGGCCCAGTCATATGGCCCATTTTCTCAGAAGTTTTGAAAGCGTTAATTTGAGAAAAGGGATTCAAATTACCCAATTATATGGAAAATAAGGAAATACTAAAACTAGTCCATTATAAACAGATGGTCATTAATTGAAGCAACAGGTCTTTTTTTTCAGGAGAGCAAACTTAGTTTCAAAGTTGGCTCAGCAAAAATAAAACAAACTTTCTATGTAGGTACAAATTATAACCATTTCAGCCTCTCGGGAAGGAGAGGAGAGTAGAAGGTGCTTATTTGGATGAGATCACATGATGTTGTCACTGTCTCTGTGCTCCAAGGTAGACAAATCACCCTAGTCTACATTTCGCTTAGGCGACATTCACAGCAAATTCACGTTGTTTTTACAAACTAACCCAGTACCCAAATACCTAAATGTTTAACAGGGTGGGAACAAATATAAAATTCCTGTTTTACAAAAATCAAAAATGATCCAATTATCTGTGCATCATACCTTTCTATGGGCTTAATTTTTTGATCACCAGAAGTTTCTTCTGTGGTGTAGACTTCTGAATTCTGAGCTGTGAGCTCAGAGTAATACCAATGGCTTTAATCCCTCCAACAAAATTTTATATCAAATGGTCTAGTTTTTCACTCTTACTGTAATGTCAGTAGGCTAAGTGATTTCCTGTTAATTTTGCATTCCTAATGTTCCTATGAACACTTTCTCTCAATCCCACTCACTAAATTATACTTTCTTTGATAAAATTAGCATGGTGGTGCTCAGGACATTCCTGGCAGTGTGTGCTCATGGGATCATGTAATTTCCAGAATGGAACTTGGACCTCTAGCATGCAAACCAGCACTAAGTTCATTGAACTATCTCACCACCCACGATTTTTCCATTCAAAGATGCCATGTAGTAAATCAAATTGAAAACAATGCTTGACAATTTACATCAGAAACTATGTATGAATGGCCTTAAAATACAAAGAAATCAGTCAATATTTAAACTAAATCTATTAAAAATAAATATATGAAGTGATATTTGGAAGAAATGTATGTACAATGCTTATGAATAGACAAAATGTATGCATAAAAGGTCCTTACACATAATGTTTATTTGTAATTTTTTTCTCTAGCATTTTTGGATGTTCAAGGGTTACTACTAGTTCTGCGCTCAGAAATTACTCCTGGTGGTGCTCAGGGGACTGTATGGGATACCTAGGATTAACCTGGGTATGCCACAAGCAAGGCAAACACCCTCCCGCTGTGCTACCATTCAGACCCCTTAGTTGTTGTTTTAAGGGGTGGACATTATAAGTAGTTTGATTTATTTGTTAAAGTACCACCTTTTAATGAATTCTTTTGGAAAACCTGGTGGAGTCAAAGTCTTAGAGTGCTGGTGGAAATTAAAATTACATTTGCCTGCATGATTGGAAAGATGGCAATTTTGAGCAGGATTAAAATGCACTTACCCTGGCCTGTGTATCTTGTAGCTGTTATCGCAACAAAGCTGCTTAAAAATAGAATAAAATTTCATCAGTTTAAATGAGAAAATTTACTTTTCTTATTTAATTTTCAGTTACTGTTTGTGCCTTGGTTGCAGTAGTTTTGAGGTTTGGCTGATTTAGTTTAGTTGCAAGCTAATTGGATTGAGTTCTTCTCTGTATTATAACTTCTTAAATTATGGATCTCAATGCCTTATGGGGGTCACATAGCTGAATGTGGAAACCGTTTTAAAATAAATGTTTTTTTATCAGTAAATGTTTAATTCATGTATTGATTTTATATACTTGTATACCTAAAAGACACATAACATTTTCTCAGGTGAAAAAGGATCACAATTAAAAAAAAATTTAAGAAGCTCTTCTCTATGAAAACTTCTTAACCAAGCCAGATTCTGATCAATAAAATACCACAATAGATGAGCCAGTCTACAGAATTCCAATTTGAGCTTTCTTGCATATTTCCTCACATTGCATTGATAAGAACAAATTATGTGAGGCCAGTAGAATGTGCACCATTACAAGAGAAGAGAGAACGAGAAGTTAAGGATGGTGGAGGATTTGAGAGTGGAGAGAGAGTTAAAGAGTGGGGGAGCGAGATAGTAGAGAAGGAGAGAAAACCAGGAAACTTCAATCAGTATTACAATTTATTAACATGTGCCTTATTTTACCAGCATTATGTGCATGTTCACATCTCTTGCATTAAAAATCCTAAATTTAAGGGCTGGAGAAACAGCTTGACAAGCTGAGCTCCTGCCTTTCATGCAAAAGACCTGGGTTTGATCACTGGAAAGTGATCCTGATATGAAACTAGGAGTAGCCATTGAGCACTACTAGAAGTGACTTCCAGCAGCAAACACATTTAGGTTTAAAATTTAGTAGCCATTAGTGGCAACTAAATTCAAGGTGCATCCTCCTTCGGGTCAAGGACTATTAAGAGTATTTTGGGCTAACGTGAAAACTTTAAAAAGTCCATATGAATTTTGGACAATATTAGTAAATTATTGTCATGCGATATACAAAGAAAAAGCATGTATGGGGGGTCGTAATATATTATTTCTAGAAGCATTGCCACAATATTTATAGCTGAAGTATCATGAATTGTGCACACCCAGTCGTGCTCAAGTGTTATGCTGGATCTTCAGTCAGGAACTACTCATGGAGGTGCTTAGGGGACCATAAGGGGTGCTGGGAATCAAACCCAGGTTGGCTGCATGCCAGGCTAACACCCTACCCACTATACTATTGCTCTGGCACATAGCTTAATACTTCTTAAATCTGAAGGCAGAAATGTATTTATGGCAGTAATCTCTTCTGTTCCATTCTTGAAATATTTCAAAATTAATAATTGAATTAAGAATAAATAACATGAAATCTGCTTCTCACTGCTTTCTGAAGCATTGTGACTTTTCCGTGATTGTTTAGATTGATCAGGTTTTAAAAAGCTTGTGGTTAGTTTAGATCATACCATTCACTAATAAAGATTCCCTCACTTAAAATATATATGACTGTATATATATATATATATATATATATATATATATATATATACATAAGTATATAATATATATAGTTTGTATCATGGCAACAAAAATGCTTCCTTAGGATATATATTTCAGACTTAGAAAACTTTAATGAATTGTAATCTACTTTTGCTTCAATATTTCACATGTTTAACATGATTTCCTGAGGGATTATTGATTTGCTTTTCACCTCAATTTTAATCAAGCATCTCTTGTCTTTATCAATGTACCTGCTTTTTAACTTATACACCATGAAGGAAATTAATGTAATTGTAGTTATTTTCTGTATTCTAATATATAGTGAAAGTTTATCTTCAAGGACAAGGTGTACATCAGTACTATATAAAATCCGTAAAAAGACATTTAGTTAATTGAAATAAATGCCAGAATATTGCACATAACTTAACACTTATGATAAGCAAATAAAGGAGAATGATGGAAAAAGAAATGTTTTACACATATGAGTCACTGTGTGTGACTCATATTTGATATGTTATTCAGGACAAATTCTTCAGCATGTTGTTTCATGCTGGCTAAGTCTAATTGTATAGCATCTGCATTAATAAAATATATATCTATAGTTTTAACACAATATCTTAATTTCTGGAGTGTAAATTCTGTAATAAATCTGAGAAATGTATTGGCATTCCCTGGCAAAACTAAAATATTAATAAGTTCATACTTGGAATGTAACCAATCACCAAAATTACATAGAATACAAGTGGTCTTTCCTGGGCTTTGCTAACAGGTGTAAACTTCTGAATTTTAACTTCAACCTTTATTGCAAATAGCATGTACTATTCAATGAAACTCTAATTTATAAATAAGCAAAACAAAAATATTTCCAACAGCACAGGATGTGTTAAAATCCATCTAAACTGATACATATATTCTTTAGTTTCAAAAAACACTTTTATTCATTGGCAGTTTTGGTGAGCCGGAATCAATTCCCTTCTGACCCAAGGAGATCAGCAGCTGGCAGACAGATAAAGACTCACCAATCCAGCAAACTTCCCAAAGGGTTTTACTCATACAAGTTCTGGCAGTAAAATCCAACATCAGGAAAAATCCAAAATTTCCAATTCCTGGCCAGACCCATACCATGTGCTTGGGTTAGAATTCTCTGGCCAAGATGGCCACTGTACCCTGAACCATGTGTACCAGTCAGAGGTCAGTTTCTTTTTCCAGTTTCTTTTTCCAAACTGGAAAAAGAAGGCAAATGGCCCCTTCTCTTTCATTATAGCTTATTTTATTGTCAGAAACCTGCCAAGGACTTTCAGTCCAGCCCATGAACTGGGCTATCTAGATGAACTGGACTATCTAGAACAAAGCCAGGTCTATGACCATATAGAAATGCTAATCTTCAGGTGAGCCCCTGGCTCAATCCTAACAAATGCTGATATGTCAGAGCTGACTTCCTGAGATATGAATCTCCCTTGCAGAGGGGAGGGGGCAGCATCTTTGAAGCAGAAAGCAGTTCGATAAAATTTTTAGAGACCGGCATTAATACATCTTACCATGAATATATAGGCAGCCAATTCCAGGAAACACTAAACCTCCACTAAGGTCCATAATCCATCAGAATAATTCACTTTGCCTTTAGCCATACAGAGACATGTTTGCTTGAGTTTCCTTTCAACCCAGCAATATCACCTCTAGGAATATACCCTGGGAGCCAAATATTACACAGCAGAAATACCATCTGTATTTCTATGTTCACAAGAGCACCATTAACAATAGCCACAAACTGGGGCCGCAGCGTAGCCCCGGTAGGGCGTTTGCCTTGCACCGGCTGGCCTGTGCAGGCCTGGGGTCGAATCCCGGCATCCCACGAGTACCGCCAGGAGTAATTCCTGAGTGCAGAGCCAGGAGTAACCCCGAGCACGCGGTGTGACCCAAAAAAAAAAAAAACCAATAGCTACAATATGGAAACAACCCCAGTGCCCAAGAACAGACTACTTTGATAAAGAAAGTTTGAAGTCATGAACTTCACTTATAAATGGATGGACATGAAGAGTGTCATGCTGAGTGAAATGAGTCAGGAGAGGGACAGAAATAGGATGACTGTACTCATTTGTGGGATAAAAAAACATACTATGAGATTATTACCCAAACAGTAGAAATTAGGGACAGGACTGGTCCACTGCTAGAGAGAGGGCAGTTACAAACAACTACAACAATGGTAATTCGAAATGATCACTTTGGACAAGAACTGAACCCTGAAAGTAGGTAAAGGAATTTGTTTTAACCTTTCAGTACTGCAAATCATAATGCCCCCAAAAGAGAAGAGGGGAGAGGAGGGAGAAGGGAGGAAAAGGAGAGGGTGTCACAAAGCAGACTAGGGGTGGGGAGTGGAAGGAGGGAAACTGGGTATACTAGTGGTAAAAATATTTACAAAGGTGAAGGGAAGGGTGCAGAAACATCGTATGATTGAAGCCCAATCATGAACAACTATTATGGTAATTCAACTAAACTATATATATATATATATATATATATATATATATATATATATATATATATATATATATGTGTGTGTGTGTGTGTGTGTGTGTGTGTGTGTGTGTGTGTGTGTGTATAGCATGCAGCAGACCGGGTTTGATCCCAAGCATCTTGGTCCCCAAGCAGTGTCAGGAGTAATTCCTGAGTGCAGAGCCAGAAGAAATCCCTGAACATTGCCGTGTGACCCCCCAATACCCTGTTAAATACCCTAGATCTTTATTCTGAAAACTGCAGTGTTGCTTGAAGAATGGTTCAGTGATATAATTTTAAGGGCTTTAAAAAAAAACTATAGTATAATACACTTATATGCTTAACTTTTTTGAACAAAAAACCTTTTTGAGAATCAAACAAGATACAAACTTGCAGAAAGTTATTGACCCCTTTCCTCCCAGTAAAGCACACACACACACACACACACACACATACACATATATAGTGTGTATGTGTGTGTGTATATATATATATATATATATATATATATATATATATATATATATATATATATATATATACTGAGCCTTTGGTTATGGAGAGTTTGGAGAGTTTGTAAATTTTATCTTTAATGGATAAATATTGGGTCCCCTTAGGCGAACCTAGAGCCACAGCAGAGCCTGGAAAGCTACCTGTGGTGTATTCGATATGCCAAAAACAGTAACAATAATGGACCTCATTCCCAACGAATAGAGATGTTACTAGTGCCCACTCAACTAAATCCACAAACAACGGGAAGACAAGTGAAGAGTGACAAGTGATCTTCAAAGGAAGGTAACAAGATTTATGTAACAAAAATATAGCGACCAGGATTACAATTTAGGAAAAATCCCTAATGCCATACAAACCTAAAAAAAATAGAATATACTAGTTATGAAGAGATGTCTATAAATATAGTTATTTGGTAACAAGTAAGAAATTATTTTTAAGCAGAGCTTATGAAATAAATGTTGATATATAAAAGAATTTTGAAAGTCATGGATTTATATCTTTATTAACCAGGTTTTAGTAGAAATACCAAGCAGAGAAAGTTTGACATAAATATTATATATAATTTATATTTTATTGCATATATGCATGCATATATATATATAATGTGATGTATGTTATGTTTAAAATTCTTAGTTGCATTCATTTAGGAAGTATCATTGCAATCTAAATATAGACAAGTAGAACAGAGCGGAAGTTTAATCTCCAGGCATGTGGAAGATGTTAGGATATAAATAGAGATGAATATCAAATAGCAAGAAGAGAGAAAATAAGAGGTGGGAGAAGAACAGGTGTTGTCTTTAAGAATATTTAAAAATTGTTTTCAAAAAATATTGCAGAAGAATACAAAATTTCAAAACTTAAACTTTCATTTTACTCATATCTACAATATTATGTTTTCAAATTAAAGTAAACCTAAAGCTATTACTTTTTTTTCACAAGTCACATTTAGAGCTACCTAGGGAAAATATCCTATGTATATGGAAAACATAAATATTAAGTGAGACTGTATTAAAAAGTGTCTTGTAAATTTTACATTAAACTTTAAAGAATGGGTTGCCAGAGAAACAGTATTGTGGGTAGGGAGTTTACTTTACCTCTGGATGATCCTTGATCTCCAACAGGAGTGATTCCTAAGGACAGAGCCAGGAATAAGCCCTGAATACCACCAGTTGTGGCAAAAAATATTAAAACATAGAATTTGTAAGAATGATGCTATCTTCTACCCATAAATGTTCTTCTATAACAAAAGTATTCTTAATTTAAAAGAAAAATAAATAGCACTTGGCAGAATGGGAAGAGTGCTTAGTATTTGCATTGAGCAGTTTGATTTACAACCCAATAAAAATAAATTCATTTGCATCAAAATATGTTCTTTCATTACTCAGGCATTTCCTACAAAAATCTCTTCTTGGTTGGGCACATGTCAAAATGCATTAAAATTCATGAAACAACTGAACAAGACTGTCAAATTTGATTTTCTCTCCTTCCTGAGCACCAAAATGAGTAACTTCAAGGAAAAAATGTTTGTACCATTGTTTACATCATATGTCCATAAAAACTCCGGTGCTCAAGAAAAAAACAACAGCTTATTTTATAATTGAAGTGACAAATAAAATGTAATTGTTTATTTGTTTCTAATGAAAAGGTTAACTTATCTCAGTAAAGTTACCTCAAACTTGTTAGGATACAAATATAACATTCCTCGTTATGATTTAAATAATTGTACACAAACCAACGTAAAATTACTTCCTAATTTTCAGTATTTCCTTTCAATACTCTTCAATTCAAGAGTAGAGTTCATATTTTGTATGATATGGTAGTTTGACTTTTTGTCATCTGGGGATGATATAAACTATTCTATATAAATTAATGGTTATAGTAATCAAGATATGAAAATCCCCAAATGCCCAACTATGGGGAAATGGATCAAAAGGTGTTGTAGGTATTCACAGTAGAATATAATGTAGCTTGAAGATTAAAACGATGAAATTTGCAGTAACATGGTTGGAACTAGAAGTCATCATGCTGACTGAAATAAAAAGGGATAGATAAAGCATGATCTCATTCTCTCTCTCTCTCTCTCTCTCTCTCTCTCCTCTCAACTAAAAGATACACAGGAATATAACAAGATAGTCCAATGGCAGCATCATGGGAAAATTGTTACACAGGATTGATCTGGAGAGGCAGGTTTGAGAGGGAGGTAGGGTCTCCACAGAGGGAGGTGACTGTGCTGGGGGGTGGCTGTGCTTGTTGATTCTATATGCATGACAATCCATTATTAATAGTACCGTAAACCACAAAATATCAGTCAATAAACTTTTTGAAAATAAAAACAAGCTGATTGAGGTATATAAATAAAAATAAAGTTAGCAGGCTAAGTCTGTGCCAGGACCCAGAAATTCAACAACTGTGGCAAATACAAAAATTATAATGTGCTCATAAGGGAATAAGGAAGGGAAAAAGTATCTGAAGCAATTTTGGTCAAGACTTTTCCCAAAATTGTAGTTGAGCAACAAACCAAATGTCCAAAAAGCTCAAAGAACATAGAATATAATAACTTCTTTTAAAGACAACCAAATGCATTAATTTAAAACTATATACAATTAAAAAGGAAAGAGGTGAAAGTTCCTTAAGGAAAATTCACTTAATCTATATAACAAAAATAAGAACATTGAACTTCTCTTCATAGAAAGTTCAGTAAAGGGGCGGAGCGATAGCCCAGCGGGTAGGGCGTTTGCCTTGCACGTGGCTGGCCCATGCTGGCCCGGGTTCAATCCCGGCATCCCATATGGTCCCCCAAGCACTGCCAGGGAGTAATTCCTGCGTACAGAGCCAGGAGAAACCCCTGAGCATCGCTGGGTGTGACCTAAAAAGCCAAAAAAAAAAAAAAAAGAAAGTTCAGTAAAAACAGGGGAAGGAAATGTTTAGTGGTGATCACTGTATCATCGTATCACTGTCTTCTGGTTGTTCATCGATTTGCTTGAGTGGGCACCAGTAACATCTTCATACTTCCTGTTGCAAGCAAGTGTAGCCCAAGGGCATCGGCTTGCTCCAGGGACAGGAAGAGCCTCAATCCATTCTTCAGGTCATGGAATTGAGGTCCATAATTATTACTGGCTTTTGGCATATCAAATAAAACATGGGTGTCTTGCCAGGCTATGTGTGTAGGTGGTATACTCTCAGTAGAAAAGTCTCATCTCGAGCATCTACTGATGAAACTTAAAGGGGAAAGATATGTTTTCTCTTGGGTGGAGCTCTGAGGAACTATGGAGTCTGGATGTTGAGAATGATTGACCTCATGATGTGTGGGTTGCTCTGACTTCTTGCTAGGCAACTGGGATGACAGGTATCAGTTAGAACCTGCCTAGAACTGCATACAGTGTATAAATGTGAAAGATCCTGAAAAGGACCTGATCCTAAAATCAGTACTTGTGATTTTAGTAAAAGTGTTGATAAGGGATGGAATATGAACAACCAGGAGTTTCCCCTGATAAATAACTCTTCCAAAGGAGGAGGTTTACTTTCTTAGTTAAATAAAATTGACAGAATTTGAAATTAGTACATTTGGCCCTCAACAAATTTTTACAATAAAGTTCTTCAGAGATAGAAATGATACATAGGTCACAATGTATCTACATAAATAAAGGGCTTTAGAGGAGGAATAAATGAAGATGAAATAAAAAGCCTTAATATTTTAATATCTATTTTATATTTATCAATAAGAAAATTGACGTTTTCATCAGAAATTTTTCCAGGGAAAGGTTTAAATATAAAGCAATAATGATGCCCTCATTATTTATTTAAAAAATACATTAAAAGGCATATTAGAGAAAAATATCAATTTATTGTCCTTTGCTTCACCTTTTATGTTTCAACATGAAAGAGGGAGAGAGTTTGAACTCACCAGTCTAAGCAAATATATCTTGGGTTCAATAGTCTCGTTTTTGTCAGTGTTTGCATTATTACATTTGTATTTTATTTCTTTATGGTTTTGCAGCAGTTTTAAAGAATCAACTCTTCAGTACCTGAATTTCAACCTTTGATTTTGGACGTAACATCTGGATATGTTTCCAGATTTGTGAAAAATATGGATCTTGGTCACTATCAGAGTGTGCCTGTCAGTTGCCTACCTATGTGGTACACAGTTGACAATAATGCTTCTTGATTGAAATATAAAATTTGGTTATAATTTTGATAAGGAGTAACACATTTTTTCTGTAATATTCTTTTTATGAAACAATTTTTGTTATTTTATCATTTGTTTTTCTACTTCTCTCTCTCTCTCCTTATTTAATTTTTAAATTAGGGGCCAGAGATATCACAGTGGGTAGAATGCTTGCTTGCCTGTGGCAGAGTCAGAACTCACTCTCAGAAACCCCAAATGCCCCCCAAGCCCCACCAGGAATGATTGCAGAGTGAAAACCATGAGTAAGCCGTGAACATAGTTGTGTGCATCCGAAATCCAAAACAGTGTCTAATTTTGCTTCCAAATGTCCTATTTTTTAATGTAACTTAATGACTTAACAATAAAACCATGTTTCTTTCTTAAGTCTATAGTTTTCCTTTTTGATTTCTATTTTAGCATATATTTTAAAACTTCACTTTAAAATTATATACAAAACCTTACTGGAAATAAATAACAGATTATTTTGAATATACAAACATTCATATATTTTAATACAAACAAATTGGTGTAATTTTTTGCTTATATTAGAGTAATTATAAATAAAATAGCCATTATTTATGGATTTTGGTTATCTGTTAATTATAATATTTAAACATAAAAAAGAGAAAGAATTCCTGACAGAGTGACCTGTGGATTCTTCACAACACTTGTAAAAGAGACACATATATGTTTAATGTGCTATAACACAAGTAATGGCTATAGTTAATACCTTGAAGTTTTGAGGAAAGTAGATGTAATTGTGTTAAGTGAGAAAACAAAGCAGATGTAATGAAACCAAATGAGGCAGGTTATACAAGAGACCAATACCTCAGGTAGAAGGAAAACCTGTAACCTTATGCTGAAAATAAAAGCGTTTGAGACAATTGTCTGATTCTTGTTAAAAGAGAACCAACAAACATAAAAAACATGTCTAATTTTGCTATTATAGGAGAAAGGTTATGTTTCTCCTTTAAGTGTCATTTAAACTTCTAAAGGAAGGTTAGGTGACACTTCACACCTCCTAACTTGTTCACACTGCAAAACACATTTAACAGAGCCTGAAAACCTGGGCAAATAGTAACCCTCACTCATCCTTAACGTTAAGATAAATTGGCACATGCTTTAGAGAGCAATTGGATAACATGGAATTAAATTGAAGTTGCCTATGTCCTTTAGCTTACCCAGACTGCTACTTGGATTTAACAAAATTCATAGATATAGTTAAAGAGGCTTCCAAAGAAGTAGACATATCTTCATTATTGTGAATTGTCTATACTGCACAAAGCTATTAAAAGAACAACACATATCTACCACAGAGAATGACAAATTATGGAAAATCCATTTAATGTTTTCTTGTAAATGACTCAAATTTTATTATGAAATGGTGTCACTTCCAGATATCCCTGTGATTTTATTTTAAGAAATTTATTTGCTGAAACTAATCTAATTTCTAACATATATAGACAGTGGGCATTGATAAATTCATCTAATAAAACTGGAAGATTCCACTTCTTTCTTTCTCAAAAAGTACTGAAAATTCTGTGATGAATAATAAAAATACCAAGAAGATATATCGATCTTTCCCAAATTCATACTACTTTCACTATTACTAAATCTTATAATCATTTTAATAATCCTCTCTTGGCATCTGTGTCCAGAACTATCCTATAAAATAAAAAGAAAGTCATTCAGTGCAAAAATTATTTTGTCATTAATCAGATGGAGTTGGATTAATAAAGAAACAAAAGTAGACTGAATATAGGAGGAAAGTCCAATATCTGCAGCAAAGATAAGTACAGTCCAAGAAACACTCCAGGCTCAAAATCATCAAATTGAGCAGCAGGGAGCCCTCAACAATATTCCAGAAAATCAATAACATGAAAAAACCACACAGCTGAGGCACAAAGGAAATAAAGGCCCAATTGTTGAAGCCCAATGGGTAGGGTAGATATTGCCTAATTACTGATGGAAGTAAAGAACAAGTTTAGCAAGTATCTCTATATAAGTTGGCCCAACATTTTAAGCTTTCATAAAGCTGGAATAAATATAGACTCCATTGAAACAAATGCTTCCAAGAAAAATTTTAAGTTATTTATATGTTACTTATATATTCAAAAAGTCAATTATTTACACATAGTATATATTTATATCTAAGTCTAAGTCACAAAAATGTATTTTTACATCTTTTACAGATTGAAAGCTTGAAAGCCCCTACTACCCAAATAAAAACATTAAATAGCGATTCTATGAAGTAATTATAATGTATTATAAGTATTATAAATTTAACTAATACTATATTTATTTATAGTTTTAAATATTCTAATATAAATATAATATTTTAATACCCTAGGTATTATAGAGATGACTTAGAATAGTATTAAAAACATCAAATTAATATCTGTCCCGTACATGGAAAGTAAACCTGAAGACAAAGACCTGAAATTTCCAAGGAAGGAAGAAGAGATACAAGTAAGGAAAAAAGGGTGAAAGAGAGGGAGGGAAGCAAAAAACTATTTAGATAGGGTTCAGATAAGCCGTGTGTGGCATGACTTCAGCACGCATTGAAGCCCTTTTATCCTCAGATCAGGTGTATGTTACCTGTTTTAAACACCCGAGATAGCACTATGACCATCCATCTTTCCACCAATGCCAGCCTCCAGACCCCAGCCCAGAACTGTGTGTGCATGAAGTTTGCTCCTCCACATGAGAGGCCCTGCCTCCTTCTGTCAATCCTGTGTATCCCTTTTGATTCATTTCTTGGGCTTTCCAGAACAGTGGCCATGAATACTCCCTCATGAAAGGTCCCAACCTCACAGCATATAAAGCACTTATTTGTGCCTCTTGCAGTGACTGCACAAAATACTGTTTGTCTGTTTCCAGGCCCATAAAACCAATACTTGAGTCTTTAATGATATACACAAATGTCACACAAAAACTTAAAATGGGAAAGATGATCAGAAGAAATCATTGAACCCTAAATACAGTTTAAGGAAAGGCAAGGCTATTGATATGGAAGGTTCTCCAATACTCACACAGAGAAGTAAGAACAACTAGTCATAAACAGCAAAGCTGGTTTGGGGTAGTTCTGTCAGGGAAGGAAGAGAGAAACATTCATGAATCCATCAGCGAGCTCCCTGGTAGAGTGCAAATTCAATGGTTTACCCCTGTTGCAACAGGTACCATGGAAAAGCAGTACAGAAAGTAGGCTTCCAAACCAAATAACTGAGATGGTAACTCAGAAAACTCTCAGATAACGACTTCAGAGAAACCATGTCAAGAATGTTTTAAGAGGTCAAAGAAACAATGGTACAGGTACTTGAAAGCATGAGAAATGAAATGGGAAAACAATGATCAGACTGTAATGTGTTGAAATGAAAATTAATCACAAACAGAAATGGTGAAACCTCAAATACTGGGAAATTAAACAACTCACTATTGACCAACCAGCAGGTGAAAGAGGAAATCAGAAGTCTAAAGATTCATAGAACTAAGTAAGAATGACATGAGTTATCAGAAAACATGGGATGTAGCAGAAGAGGTTAAAAGGGAAGTTAACAGCAATGCAAGTATAAAGCAATAAAGGGCCCAAATAAATAATCTAATCATTTAAGCAGCTTACAAAAAAAAAAGGAGGTGGGTGAAGCAAAGCAAGCAGAAGGAAGAAAATAATGAAATTTAAAGCAGAACAAAGAAATTGAGACTAAAACACTCAAAAGATCAATGAAACCAAGAGATTATTATAATAATTAGAAAAAAGAAAAAATTAAAAAAAATTTTCTTTAACCTTTCAAGAATGAAGCAGGAGTAAAAACAACATCTTGATAGACCAGTAACTGTCAAGGAAACTGAAATGATAATCAAGTCTCTCTCTCAAAACTAAAATCTAAGTTCTAGTGGATAGACTAATGATTTTTTGCAATTGTTTAAAAAAAGTCATATCTCTAATCCTTCTCAGGTCATTCCAGAAATTGAAGAAACAGAAATATTCCCAAGCAGTTTCTATGCTTGGGATTGGAAACATTACTCATATCAAAAGCAGGCAGAAACACCACTTAATTATAAACTAATTATGGAAGCTAAATCTATAGAAAATACAAATATATTTAACAAAATATAGGAAATCAAGGCCAGCACCACATCAAAAGAATCTGGGACTGGAGATAGTACAGTAGGTCAAGGTGCATTTCTTGCACACAGTGAACCCAAATTCAATCCCCAGCACTCTATATGATCACTTGAGCCCTTACTCTAGTGATTCTCAAGAGTAGAGTCAGGAGGATGTCCTGGGTGTCATTGAATGGGCTGCCCCTCCCAAGCCAAAAAAGGATCATACATCAGGAGTCAAGCAGGATTCATCTCAGGTATACACTATCACTATCACTATCTTCCCATTAATCATCTATTTGCTAGAGCGGGCACCAGTAATATCTCCATATGTCCATATGTCTCATGCTAGTAGAATCCAAAAGTCATCCGCTTGCTCCAGGAACATAGAGAGCCTCAAACCATTATATTAGGTCACGGAATGACCTAATATAAATGTTACTGGTATTTGGCATATCAAATACTACACGAGCAGCTTGCCAGGCTTGCCGTGCAGGTGTCATACTGTTGTAGTCACCTCTAAATAAAGCATTTATTGATGAACCGTGCTGCTGCTAGTGGTCGTGCTGAGCCGGGCTGTGATAGTCTGGTCTACTGGGTGGAGTTGTGAAGAGAGAGAAGTCCAGATGTGGAAAATGGTGGGCCCCATGGAGTAGGGGAGGGTGGTCTGGCTTGTTGTGAGGCTCTGCTGGGGTGGCAGGCCAGGGCTAGAATCCTCCATGCCTCCCGGGCGCCTCCCACGAGCAGCTGGGCACAGGGAGAGCAAGTAGCAGCTCTGCCCCATGTCTGAGAGTCTCTGGTTCACAGGTATCACAATATACAAGTTTGGTTTAAAATCGGCTTGTCAATCAACATAATACATCAAAGAAAAATAGAAACCATGTGTTCCCATCAACAGATGCAAAGAAAGCATATGGAAATATAGAGTAATCATTCATGTTATAAACACTGACTAGAATGAGATAGAATGAACCTTCTCAATGTAGTGAAAGCAGTTTACCATAAACCTACAGCCAGAAGCAAAACAAAACAAGATACTGACAATGATCTGAGTCATATTGGTGTGAACCTTTAAAATAGATTCAGGAGTAAGCCCCAAATAATGCAGAATCCAAAACAAGCAAACAAACAAACAAAATACTCAAGATGAAACTCATAATTTTCAAAACAATCTGCATATACAGAGGCCCCAAGTGCTTGTGTTATTAAGAAGGAGGAATATATGGATGGGGTTATCGATATTTCACAGCGGTGGTATGTTGTGATAAACATTGAAGAGACATGAAATTGGATGCCAAAATATATTCTTGTGCAAACATTCATTCAAAAAATGCAAAATATTATCAACTGAATGGATATCATGAATCATAGTTAATTCAATGTGGATTAAAAAAGGACTAAATTTTAAAAATTGGAAGCATGAAAGAATACTTGAGAGAAACAAAGATGATTTGTGTGAAATAGATATTAAGCAGTAAAACAGATTTTTTTAAAAAAACACACTATTATGGCTTCTCAGTATAAGTTTTTAAAAAGTCACTATCTTTACAACCTCTAACCAGATAATGTAAAATATGTAATAAAATAAATGAATATAAAATCAACAAGATAATTTGGAGGTAGAGAGGTGCCATCATGGGAATACACTGCCTTTCAAAGAGCTGACCTGGGTTTGGTTCCTGACATCACATTCTAAACTTCGCCAAGAAGGGTCCTTGGTGGTAAACACAGAGCCAGGAGTAATTTTTACCATTAGTTTTTCTGGCTATGCAGCCCCACAAAATTACAAAATACTGTTAATAAATTTATGTAAGCTACAGCCCACATAATATGTAAAAGAGAATTAAACACAGTTTGTAAAGTTCTGGAATCTACAACCAAAGCAAAATGTAAAAAATAAATACAAAACAAAACAAAAAAAGTTTGTAAAAAAGTAGTGTGTATGGGAAGTGCCTAAATCTTAACAAGATACACACACAAAATGGTAATGAGTCCTTAATAATTAGAAATAATAAATTATTCTGATAGGAACTCAGCAAAAGGGAAGAGGGGGAAAAGCTGGAAGGATCAAGGGAAATCTCAGAGAAATTAATTAGGATTTCCTAATCCAAAATGTTTGGGTGTTAAGTGTCTTGGTAAGATCCAGTCTCTCAAGGATGATAAACAGTCTTCTGCAGAAGAAAGAAGCAAAAAAAGAAATGTAATTTTAGGGAAGTAAGTTGCATGAAGATGGGTGTGAATATTCTGACATCCTTAGGGAAAGTGAATACATTATAGAGGCACTTTCAAGGTACAAGGGGAGAGTCTTGGCTAATTACTGAAAAGAGTGGACGGAAATAAAGGACATCGGATTAGTTACCTTCAGTATCAAGTGAACTACGCCATTTTGGGTTCAGAAGAGTAAGTTTAGAGAAATGCTGAAAACAAGATAATGTAATCAAGAATAGTTCTTGTGTCACTTCTAAAACAAAGGTACTACTGTTACCCGTTTCATTCTTCTTTTCTTTTTTCCTCTTGAATGCACTTTATAGTTTTATTCATTTTTGAATGGCAGAAAGAAATTTCAATAAATTATGATTGCCACTTTATGAATTTGCAGAACATCAGAGTAATGGAAAATGATATATTTCAACAGAAAAAATGTTTCTGGAGCTGTGGAGACATTTTCAATAGGTTTAGAAGGTAGATGAAAAATGATATTTCAAAGGCTTTGCTGTATGAAATATCCTTCAGAAAATGACTGCTCAAGTGAAAATTCCTGTATAACTAAGATAACTTTCTTTAGGGGTCATCTAGAGAAAAAGATAAGTTGGAAAAAATTTTGTAGGAGATGTAAATGTTAACTATGTTCTTTTATAAAATAGTTTTCAATCCCAAAAGAAGCCATAGTAAAGAAAAATGGCCTGACACTTCATGGTCATGTGCACTAGCAGCATTATTTATTTTCATGATTGTTCAAAAGGGAAATAGAGGAGACAGGTAAATCTCAAATTCCCTACCCTATATTATTATGGCAGCTTTGCCAGCACAATAAAAATTCGGGGCAAAGAGATAGTATAAGGAGCAACATGTTGTCTTGCTCACATATGACATTTTCAACACCACATGTGATTCCCTGTATTCAGCAGAAATGATCACTGAATTCAGAGCCAGGGTAAGCTCTGAGCACACTGGGTCATCGGTGTAACCCAATATTATAATGCGGAGGAGGAGAAGGAAGGGGCAAGGAAGAGGAGAGGAAAGGGGAAGAAGAGGGAAGAGGAGAAGGAATCAGGGGACTCTTAGGCTGCCTTAGCATAACTGTCATTTTTTAATGTGAGTTTCTTCAAATCTGCTTAAAAATAGTCATTTGAGCTTCCAACATACTATACATACATATAAGATAGATGATTCTTGAAATACAGATGAATCTACTTTGTTAACTTTTCTCAGATTTTTACCTTATAAATTACCTCCAAATAAATACATGTCTGATTATAAACAGCAGGAGGTTGCAAAGAAAGAAAAAAATCTTATCTGTTATTTCATCTAAAGTAA
>JAJIBD010002448.1:0-102500 GCA_021461705.1 Cryptotis parvus | reverse complement strand
ATTTAACATTTTTAAAAAATTATTATACCCCCATGAGATATACAGTCACAAAATGTTTATATTTGGTTTTCATCAACAGTGTTCCAGTACCCATCCTTCCACCAGTGCCCATTTCCCTGCACCAATGTCCCATGATTTCCCCCCTCCCCAACCTGCATCTATGACAAGCAATTTTCACTTCTCTTTCTCTCACTTTCTCCTCTCACTTCTCTCTCTCTCTTCCTTTACACACTGTGGCTTTCAATACATGCAGTGAGAGGTTATCATGTATATTCTTTTGCCTATTTTCAATGCTCAGTTCTATGCTGGTATTATCATATGAAATAATTATTAGTACACTTTTCCTTTCTCTATATTGCCCAACCTCTGACACCCACACATTTGCAGTAGGTTCTACGGACTGACAAGACCTCCTGATTCATATTTTGTCTGGCCTTGGATATTGGCATCCCACCAATAAATGCAGTAATTCTATATTGTCCTTTTCCCTCTAATTTCACTCAGCATGATCCTCTTCAGGTCCATCCCTTAATAGGAAAATTTCATAACTTCGTTTTCCTAACAGCTGTGCAGTATTCCTTTGAGTAGCTATAACAAAATTTCTTTATCCAGTCATCAGTTCTCGAGCACTCTGGTTGTTTCCAGATTCTGGTTATTGTGAATAGTGCTGCTATGAAAATAAAAGTGCACATGGTGTTTCTGCTGTATGTTTCTGGCCTCCCGGGTATAATCCCAGGAGTGGTATGCCTGGGTCAAATGGGAGCGCAATTTGTCTTTGGAGGAATGTTCATATTGTTTTTCAAAAAATATTGTGCCAGTCGATATACCCCCCAATGGATGAGGGTCCCCTTTTCACTACATCCACAACAGCCCTTGTTGTTCATGCTCTTTTGGGGTATAGGCCAATCTCTGTGATGTGAGATGATATCTCTTTGTTGTTTCGATTTGCATCTCTCTGAATATTAGTGATATTGAACATTTTTTCATATGTCTTTTGGCCATTCTAATTTCTTCCTTGTCAAAGTTTCTATTAGCAGATGACATGATTAGGTTGGCTGTTTTCTTCTTGTAAAGTTCTACCAGTGCCTGATATATCCTGGATATTAACCCCTTATAAGATGGGTATTGGGTGAATATTCTTTCCCATTTTGTGGATTGTCTTTATATCTTGGTCACTATTTCTTTTGAGGTGAAGAAGCTTTTCAGCTTCACGTAGTCCCATATGATTATCTTTGCTTCTAGTTGCTTTGTTAGTGGTGTTTCATCTTTGAGTATACCTTTAGCTTCAATGTCATGGTGGTTTTTTTCCCGTTTTCTTTGACGTGCTTTATGGATTCAGGTCTGGTATTGAGATCTTTAATTCATTTTGATCTGATTTTTGTGCATGGTGTTAGACAGAGGTCCAAATTTATTCTTTTGCATATAGCTGTCCAGTTTTCCCAGCACCACTTGTTGAAGAGTCTTTCCTTGCTCCATTTCGAACTTTATGCACTTTTGTCGAAGATTAAATGATCATGTGTTTGAGGATAGGTGTCAGGATACTCAACTCTATTACATAGGTTCACAGGTCTGTTTTTATGCCAATTCCATGCTGTTTTAATTACTACTTCTTTGTAGTACAGTTTGAAGTTGAGAAAGGTGATGCCTCCCATCTTCTTTTTTTCCAAGGATTGCCTTAGCTATCCGTGGGCATTGTTATTCCATACAAATTTCAGGAGTGTATGGTCAATATCTTTGAAGAATGTCATGGATATTCTTATAACGACCACATTGAATCTGTATAAAGCTCTAGGGAGCATCACCATTTTGACAACATTGATTTTCCCAATCTATGAGCAGGGGATGTATTTCCATTTCCTTTTTTTGTCCTCCCCTTTTATTTGTCCTCTTTTATTTCTTGAAACATTGTTTTATAGTTTTATTTGTATAAATCCTTTACATTTTAGTTAACCTGATTCCTAGGTATTTGATTTTCTGTGGCACATTGTGAATGGGTTTATTTTCTTAATAACCCTTTCTTCTCTTTCATTATTTGTATAGAGGAAAGCCACTGACTTTTGGGTATTGATTTAGTACCCTGTCACTCTACTAAAGGTATCTATTGTTTCTAGGAGCTTTTTGGTATATAATGTAGGGTTCTCTAGGTATAAATCATGTCATCTGCTAATAGTGATAGCTTTACTTCTTTTGCCTATATGGATGCCCTTAATATCCTTTTCTTCTCTGATTTTATGGCAAGTACTTCCAGCACTATATTGAATAGAAGTGCTAAGAGCGGGCAACCTTTTCTTGTCCCCAATCTTAGGGGAAGTCTTTCAGTTTTTCTCCATTGAGAATGATGCTCACTGTGGGCTTTTGTTAGATGGCTTTGACTATATTGAGGAAGTTTCCTTCTATTCCCATTTTATGGAGAGTTTTAATCATGAACAGATGATGGATCTTGTCAAATGCTTTCTCTGCATCTATTGATATGATCATATGGTTTTTATTTGTTGATATGGTGTTTTATTTGTTGTTATCTGTTGATATGACACATTATGTTGATTGACTTGTGACTGTTGAACCACCCTTGTATTCCTGGGAAGAATCATACTGTGTCATGATGTATAATCTTTTGATCAGTCTGTGGATTCTATTTGCTAGTGTTTTGTTGAAGATCTTAGCATTTGTGTTCATCAGGGAGATTGGTTTGTAGTTTTCTTTTTTTGTGTTGTCTCTTCCTGCTTTGGATACCAGGATGATATGTGCCTCTTAGAAGTTATTTGGGAGTGTATTTTTTTTCTTCTATTTCCTGGAAGAGCTTAAAAAGGCCTGGCAGTAGGTCCTCCTTATAGGTTTGGAAGAATTCACTAGTGAATCTTTCTGTACCTGTGCTTTTGTGTTTGAGCAGACTTTTAATTACTATTACAATTTCCTTTATGGTGTTGTGCTTATTCAAGTATTACAGGTCTTCTTGTTTCAGCTGTGGGAGTTTATAGGAGTTCAGGAATTTATTCATATTGTCCAGGGTCTCGTGTATAACTTTTGACATTAAAGAAGATGGGAGGCATCACCTTACCCAACTTCAAACTGTACTACAAGGCAGTAGTAATTAAAACAGCATGGTATTGGAATAAAAATAGACCCGTGGACCTATGGAATAGAATTGAGTATCCTGACACCCAACCTCAAACACAGGATCATTTAATCTTTGATAAAGGTGCAACGAGTCTAAAATGGAGTAAGGAAAGCCTCTTCAATAAGTGGTATTGGATAAATTGAATTTAGTTTTATGTTTTACTTTTAATACCCAATCTGCATTATTTCTTATAATTTTGTTGAATTTCTTCAAGGTGTCACCTAATGTTAGAGAGAAGTATAGTTAAGAAAGTCGGGTAGAGAATATTTCTATAAAACTTGTTCTAAAAATTGTGCACACTTGATATGATTTATATAGTCAACAATGTAGATATAACTCTTAAGTAAGTCCCACTTGACCCTTTTAATGGATATTCTTTTTATTGGGGCAATAGTACATGAGTAGGGCATTTGCCTTGCAAAACCTACCTTGACCCAGGTTTGATCCCTGGCATATCATATGGTCCCTAAGCACCATTAGGAGTAATTCCTGAGAACAGAACCAGGGGTAAGCCCTGAACATACCTAAGTGTTGGCAACTCACCCACGCCCCGAAAATAAATCCTTTGTCCTAGGAGACATATGTACTCACACACACATCTGTGTTAAGTCCTGCTTGACCCATTTAATAAAGACCCTTTTCTTTGTGTTTATATATGCATAAATGTATATGTGTGTGTCCTAGGAGAAAGGATTTTTATATATAAACACACAGAAATGTGTGTGTCCAAGGACACACATATGACATGAACCATAGCTTTTGGTGTTCAAGCTCTACTCCTGGCTAGGTTTGGGGACCACATGTGGTTTTAGTGATCAAACCTGGATTAGCCACATGTTTAGCAAGCTGTACTATCTCTATGGTCCTTTAGGTTAAGCATATAAAAGTTAAAAATTGGACACTTTTATTTTTAGCTGAAATAAATGCTATAGATTAATGATTCTAACCAATTCTGAAAGAAATTGTGCTCTCTTTTGAACAGATGCTTCCTGTCATTCTATCACCACTTGTATCACTTGTCTTCCCGTTGTTCATCGATTTGCTAGAGTGGACACCAGCAAAATCTCCATACATCCTGTAGAGAGCAAGTGTGGCCCAAGGGCATCTGCTTGCTCCAGGAACACGAAGAGCCTCAAACCATTCCTTCATGTCATGGAATGAGGTCTATAATTATTATTTGTTTTTGGCTTAACAAATGCAACACAGGTAGCTTGCCAGACTATGCCATGTGGGTGGTATACTCTCAGTAGTAGGCTCTCATCTAGAGCATTTACTGATGAACCTCAATGGGGACAGATTGGCTTTTCCTTTGGGTGGAGGTCTGAGGAGCTGTGGAGTCCAGATGTGGAGGATAACTGACCTGTGTTGTGGGGGGTTTCTCTGGCTTCTTGCTGGGTTCATTGGAATGTGGGCCATGGCTAGAACCTGCCTATAACTGTATATAGTGTATAAATGTGAAAGATCCTGGGAAGGACCTGGTCCTAACTTCCAGTATTATCTAAGACTGCAGAGTGACCGCAACTGTGGGTTTAGAGTTTCTTACTTCAGTTGTTGTTGGCTCTGGTGGTTGGGAGCTTAGAGCCACACCCTCTGACATGGAGGTGGAGGAATGGGTGGAGGATTCCAAATCCCCGCTCCAAGTCCAGTTAGTGTACCCCACCCCCGCACATGTGAGCAAACCCTAGGAGCTATGTTGGTCTTGGCCAGGGGCTGGATGAGCCATTTACTGCCCTCCGGAACTCCATGGGCTCCACAAGGACCAAGCAGCACAGCTGTGGGTCTGGAGTGATTGGGTCTGGAGTGATAATATAAATATATAACCTATAATATAATGCAATATATTATAGGAATCATTATATATAATATGAATAAAATAGGAATATCTTATAGCAAAAAATTAAAACTTTTAGAATGTTCCAAAATATAGCAAAGAAGAATATCTGCATACTTTGCTATAGGGTTTTCACCAAAGAATGAGTAGTTTACATGATTTCCCCACAAATCTTTACTAATCCATATTTACCTTCAAAAGATTATAACCTTTCCCACAATATTTCAGAATAGTATTTTTCAGAAAATATTTAGAGTGGGGAAATTGAGCCTTACCCAGAAATTCTCAGTAGTAATAATTCTCATGATTCTATTCTCAGGGGTCACTCCTGGTGGTGCTCATGTCTGGGTCAGGGTCAGCTGTATCCAGGAAACCATATTAACCCTTCCAGTACTTTCCCAGCCCCCCACATTTTTTCTATAGTGTGTACTTATTTTTATAAGTAAAAATTAGTGTGTACTTATTTTTTATAGTGAAAAAATTTTTATAAGAAATTTTTTTTCTATAGTGTGTACTTACTTTTATAAGTACACACTATAGAAAAAAAATTTAAGCATCTTCTTACATTTTCAATTTGGTCACACTGATCAATGTTCATTCATCTTTTTTTTAAGTAGAGCAAGCTAGTTTTTATTTAATCTTACTTAGAAAGATGAGAGAGGGATAAAATGACAGGAAGTATATGTTCAAAAGAGAGCACCATTTCTCCCGAGTGGAAAAGAAAAGAGAGACAGAGATGAATAAGTGAGAAAAATATTAAAGGGAGAATATGGGCTTGCAGAGCAAGTCTGGTCATTCGTCTTTAAGAGTTATGATATATTTTTAGTTTTATAAAAATAAATAGTTTGGATAAATTTGTGTGGACAGTTATTTGGACATGTAAATTATACTGGATATAATTTAAGGATAACACTACCTTACTTGCAGATTAATTTATTACTTTGCTATTGGAGTTGTCAATTTCTTGAGAAAATGCAAAACTAAATCCAGAACAAAGAAATAAAATCATTACTGGATGCATCAAATTATTTTAACTATGATATTAATCTTTTACTTGCTATACCTTGGTTAACAATATCCTGGAAGATGTTTGGGGAGATTGAAATTGTGCTCATTTTTGTGTGTCTTAGTTAATAAATGTCTTGAATAAACTATTTACTTGCATCACACTTTTTATTGTATATGTTTTTCAAACCCTGGACCTACAGATTTACCTGATTTAATTTGGAAAATGTCAGCCATATAATCTAATTGGCAGAGCAAGTCACTATTTTCAAACTAATCAGCCAGATTAAAATTCTTTCTGTCAGAGAAAGTCTGACTTCATTTTCCCATTCAAATAAACATATTAATATGCATTCCTCTGACAACTACCTCATTTCAAAATCTTAGTTCTAAGATAGAGAAGATAGAGTCTTGCCACGAATGTCTTAGAAGATTGAAATACAGTACTGCCATCTTCAATTTTTCTTACTGAAACTCCTTTGTTTGCTTTCATGAAACTGACTTAGGGGGATTAACTTTTTCACAAGAGTTGGTGAATCAGAAGCCAGATCTCCAAATGCACACTGTCATAGTTTCTCTGCTGCAATGCACTGAAATATGTATATTTTCCAATACAATATATAGAAAGGTACACAAGACAGGGGAAGATGATGTGTCCTTAATAAAAAGAATCTTTCTGGAAACTAATTTCTGGTTCACATTTGTGTATTTATTTCTAACACTAGAAAATCCTATCTTCTATAATGTAGGAACAGAGGAAAGAAATTCAACATTGGATCTCTTTGGATAAGGGAGATACAGGCATATAGATTGAAATTAAACAGGTATCGAATTTGAATTATATAATTTACTTAAAATATGCTTACTTATATTCCGCTTGATATGTTCTGTGTTCTTTCAGAACTGTATTCTTGTTGGAAGCACACAGAAACTAAAATAATTTTTTAAAAATGAGCATGTTAAGAATTAGAAGATAGTAGTATGGCATACTAATTCTTTCACAGTCCAACCTTGAAGGGGAAATAGGGATGTGATGGAAGACTAGTCTGGTGGGAATATTTAAAGTCAATAATGTTTTTCTGACTTCAAGTTTATATTTCACTTTTATTTAGCATTGACTTTAAACACACCTTTTAGAAATTCAGGAGGTTTGAGAATACCATCATTCCAAAATAAAGAAGCACTATGTTTCATCAAAAGATTAATTTGGGTCTTTTTTTCTTTTTGGGTTACACCCAGTAATGCTCAGTGATTACTCCTTGTTCTGCACTCAGTAATTACTCCTGACAGTGCTCCAGGACCATATGGGAGGTGGGCATCAACCCCAAGTGGCCATGTGCAAGGCAAACACCCTACAGCAAACTCAACTCTCTGTCCTATTAGAGAGAGAGAGAGAGAGAGAGAGAGAGAGAGAGAGAGAGAAAAAATACATCATGGGGGCGGAGGCGATAGTCCAGTGGGTAGGGCGTTTGCCTTGCACGCGGCCGGCTTGTGCCGGCCAGGTTCGATCCCGGCATCCCATATGGTCCCCTCAGCGCCGCCAGGAGTAAATCCTGAGTGCAGAGCCAGGAGCAACCCCTGAGTATTGCCGGGTGTGACCCAAAAAAAAAAAAAATGAGAGTACATCATGGGACACCTCAAGGCTTGCAGGAGTGTTCGTTCAATTCATCACCAAGCACGTTTACATGCCATTGATGCATACGCAGTGCAGAGGGGAGCTCAGAATGCTAATATTAGATAAGGGGATCTTCGCAGGATATTTGAACCCCTACAAACCCTGCACCAACTAGTTCTTGCCCAAGATGCAGATAAAGAATATCACTGGGCAAGGGACTGCCAGACATCTCATACTCCTGTAAATAAAACCTGAAGGAGAGGCCAGTCTCAGACCTCACGAGCAAATATCAGATGCTTTAACTGAGGAAATTTTGGGCACTGCCAAACGGAATGCTGGTCTAATCCTGGCCCTGTCCTCACATAACAACCACTCACTAATCCATTTTTGGGAACTAGGCATCGGCGAACCCCCGGGGGGTCATTTCCACCTTTCCAGCGTGTACCCTGTCCCCCCAATCTGAACCTGCAGGATTGTGTTCAGATACATCATTACAACCCACTACTGCAGGGAGTGCTGCTTTACATATCCCCGGCCCGGATAACATCACCATGACGTCAGCCAGTGCCCTTATAAACTAAAATCCAAAGTGAAAGGGCCTATCCCACCCGGCACAGTGGGCTTACTCCTAGGGAGAAGCAGTCTAACTGTTGAAGGAATCATAATTCATACTGGAATAATAGATTCGGATTCTACCGGGAGATTTTAGTGATTGTCTCGGTGTCCACTATTTGGGTGATTAAAAAGGGAGAGTGCATTGCCCAACTACTTTTACTCCCTTATATTATGCCTTGACATTCCGATCGTCATAGGTTGGGCAGTTTGGGGCAATAGAATCCAGGAGCAATACTTGCTAATTCCCTGATGATCTTTACTTCTAACATAACAGAAAGTCACAGTCGAAGTGTTACTTTCACTTCTAACAGTTGAAATTCAACAAAAAAGGTTTAATGGAATGTTTGGTACTGGAGTTGATGTCTTTATTATTTCTTCCAAATACTGGCCCCATAACTGAACTTTGTAGGAGATAGCCTATGGCCTGCATGGAGTAGGCACTTTGCCTTCTTCCACTGTCTGACAGAGTGTGAGGCTACTAAAATGCATTGACCCTGTGGGGAATGTGCAATACTGAGATCTACAGGAGCAATGGCATACTAAGTACACAGTCCTCCACCAGCCCACAACCTATCTCCAAATTCAAAGGCAACACCTTTTAATTAGGGATGCCAAATAAAAGCAGAAAACAGAAAAGGGTATACCCCGCTTGACTTTTGACTTCTTAAGAAGCTTGCCCAGCTGCTGAAAGGTAACCTCATCTTAGGGAAAGGCTATTCTTATATCACTACAGATGACAGCCCCATCGAGAAATTCTGAGTCCCGCTTCTCATCAGGCGTCAAATTCAACCACCTGATTCAGCCCTCAGACTGTTAGATACTCTGCAGATTCCACAACCCTCCAGTGTTCAGCCACAAGCTGTCCGCAGGTAGATATGAAAGTGGCAAGGAAATAAGAGAAGCCAATATCAGAGGACCTGCAAAACATGGCCTTTAGCTCCTTTAGCAACCCATAAGGTTACATTAAGTATATTCTCTACATTCCTCTTTTACAGATTGCTGATTGGACAATACCAGAACCCCGTCATATTTGAATGCAAAGCTCTTTTCACTCCCTTCTACCGTCTTTTACTTTCTACCACCTTTTAATTTCTCTCTAGCTTGTTATCTTGATCCAGTTTATAATGGAGTTTGTTTTACTGTCTTTCTTTCTGTCCCTAGACTTGTATTCATACCAAACCCCTGATGCTCATTACTTCTAATTATTTACAAAACGTCTTTTGTTTTTAAATACAGTGTTAAATTGCAACTGAAGGACTCGTAAGATGGCTGCTCCAGTGCTCCTGGCAAACCCACCGATCTCCTGATCATTGAGTCTTGATAACTGACTCATTGCCTTGACCACTACTGCTGCAATTGTAGAAGCAGTACCATGTACCTCCAGTCCCATGATGCTGTCAGAATGTTGCAAAAGACTCTGACCATTTCTGGACTTTGCAGGCTGCAGTCATTCATGACATTGTGCAATAATTGGACACTGTAAGAAACTCTGTCCTGGGCCCAGGGACTGGTTGAAATACCGTATTATAGCTCTTTGTATCACCCTCATAGATATAAAGGGTCTACTTGTACTTAGGGCCAAATTAAGTATTATCTGCTTACTTTATTTAAAATGTCAATTCTCATCATCTGTTACATTCCCTAACTTAAATCCTCTATTGTCTATAAAATTGATTTTAGTTCCTTAAAACCCCCAAAAAACAAAGGGTCCCATATTGGGACTGGATAGACCCAGGGAAATCTGAGAAAAAGCTTCCCGGCTTCGACATGAGATGGATAATAGGTTATTATTACTCAAGATTCTGTAGTTACATGATCCTATACTTAAGAATCCTAGGTCATAGAACAAACTCTATGATGATTCCAAGGCATGCATATGCTTAAGGACCCTTGGGATAAGGAAAAAATAATGTGGGGGCTTGAGTATTATAGTTTAGAATATATAATGTGATGCTCCTCTACCTGTATTTCTTCCTATCTCTATGAAAAAATAAAAACAAATATGGGGAAATGTTGGATAAAGCTCCTTAAAGTGACAGTACCCTTTCCTAAATGTTATGACAGTGGAAAAACTGTTTAACAGTTGAGGCCAGGATTCTGAGCTTGGTAAGGTCAGATATAAGAGGATGGAGCCTGCGCTTGCTGGGAGAGAGTTTGAGGGAGAGTTTGGGGAGAGAGTTTTCCAGGGAGAGTACTGAACGATAGCTGGTTGGAGAGAGCTAGATAGAGATTTCCAAAGGAGTTTTCTGGCAAAGAGAGAGAGAGAGAAAGAGAGAGAGAGAGTGTGGGGACTTTCCAGTTTTCTGCGAGAATCTCAGTAGTAGACCTGCCTTTTTTGAGAGGCTGCTGTGAGAATCCTAGTGGTCCTTCCTGCTAGAGGAAATGCTGGGAGAAAAGAGAGGTTCCTAGATTAAGGTGGAGTGAAGAGAGAGAAAAGAAAGATTAAAAGAAGACCTTAAAGAGTCTGTGGACTTGTTCCAACATCTATCGGTCAAGGGGAATGGTCAATGACCCTGAAGCAGCTAGGATGTTCACTTAACCCCAAAATGGTTAGGAACTGCATTGACTACTACTGCTCAGCCCTGTTATCTAGGACCCTTGAAGATATATGTAAAATGTATCTCAAATGAAGAGGAAGTCATCACTTGGAGATACGAGAAATGGGTTAAGAATGAATTTGGATCTAAACTCTTTAGACATTTTACAATGATTACCTGGAAAACACTTCAAGAAAAAGTAAATAGAGGGAAACCGAGCCCCTTAAGCATATAGCCCTGTCATTATTTGGTCTGTGGAAGGTCACTCTGATCATGTCTCCCAGTTCCATCCTGGAAACAAATTGCTAAGAACATGAGAGAGGTAAAAGATGACAGTCACAAGTCACTAATTTGGGGACTAATATCCTGGTCATCATTGGCTTTGCCAACTTGTTTATTACCATTTCCTCTTTTCCACCTGAAATGTAATGGCTGTCTTTACTTCTCCTTTTGCAAATTTGAATGCTATTCTGTACACTTATTAATATATTTAACAATGTATAAAATTGTCAGTACTACACATATATAAACTCCCCATAGATATAGTTCTGCGTGTCAGACAGTAAAAGCTTTTGGATTTATTTTACATCATATTTATCCTTTTTCTCTAGATTGCTTTTTTAAGATCTCAAATATGCACTCTGTAGACAAGGACTCTCATCTATATTTTTCTACATGCTTACCTATACCTTACTATAACTATCTTCTACAGATAGGCATGATCATGACTATCTGTAGAAGCTACTGTTTCAGCAACCCTGTTAACTTGAGTTCCTTTGAAGATTTATGTTATATCCCATATGGGTGCTGTAATTCCAGGATGCCCTTGTATTAATTTTGTTTTCTGAGGTTCAACTGGAGCTCACGGCAGCAAGAATATGCACTGAACTGAAAAACCACACAGAGCTTCACTGAGATTTACATATCCTCTATATATTTTCCTTTGCTTGAGTAGTTCAAGGGTTGAGAAAAGAAGCTCCTTGTTTCTGCCTTTTTATTTTTTCCTTTTGGGTCACACCCAGAAATGCTCAGGGGTTATTCCTGACTCTGCACTTAGAATGTAATCCTGGTGGAGCAAATGCATTACCCACTGTGCTATCACTCTGGTCCCCTCCCCTAAATTATTTAAATGCACCCTGCCTTTCCACTAAAGATATTGAAAGAAACTCCCAATCATAGTGCAGGTTTTCATAGAACGTTTGTCCATATCCTTTACTTTCTATTTTCCAGACTACTCACAGAACCTCCAAACTGAAATCAATGTGTTTTCCTTTTTGGTCCAGATATTGTGTCTTTAGGAACTCATGAAACTTGAATGTAAACAGACCCCTATATCCTAAATTTCTTTAATAATCCCTACATGTTACTGGAGATTGGATTTTCCAAAACCTGTGCAGCTTGGAAACAAGCTAGTTTTGCCAAAAGAGGTGAAATAAATTCTTTCAATGAAGTCCATTTATAAGCATTGACTGTTGCAGTACACTGTTGCCTAGAGCCTCTGCATCTTGCCTGGAATTGGCCCCTGCAGGCTATTTTTACATAAGGAGCAGAAAACAGTTTGATATGCGTCAGTATATCTTACCATGTATTCTATGTTGGCCGGTATATTTTCTCCTGTGAAGGCTTGGAAAAATATCTACCTTACTGTAGAATATCCATTGGTATATATACATACCCTTCCCCCTCTACATAGGATCTGCAGGGACACTTCCCAGGCAGATCTTGGCTGGGGCAATAATAAGATTTCAATTGGACTAGGTGAGGTCCTTGGAGAAGTTACCTGAGGGGAATTGACCCTAACTGCTTTCTCTTGATGTGGGCTGGTCTGGGCTGAAAAGTTATAAAAACCGTAGCCTGCGTTCTTCTGTGCCTTGTTGTCTTTTTGCCTTTTCTTCCTCTCCTCCTCTCTCTTCTCTTCCCAGTTGGGTTGGCACGAGGTAGTGGCCATCTTGGCCTGGGATTATAAACCTACATGTGGCTGGGGCCCAGTCCAGAGCCTAAAGTCCGGGGTTTTCCTGTTACAGAACCTGTGAGAGTAAAATCTTTTAAAATTGTGCTGGACGCCTGAGTTCTCATTCATTCCCTGCCGACTTTGGAAGTAGAAGGGAACTCATTTCCAGGTATTGTTGGGGGACCCCAGTGGCTCCCCATCAATTGGCTATAGTAGAATAAGTCTTTTGTAAATGGTAACTGGAAGTACAGCAAAAGGGGCCAAAGTGGGAGGGCTCCATAATAACCTTGAAACCTGTCTCCTGGGGTGCTCCTGTGTGGATAATCATTGTGATAGCCTGCTTATTCAAGAAACATGATTCTTGGGCCCGCCGCCGGGGGTCCGAAGCAGCCGGTGGGACTCGTCCACCACACTAGCCACCATTTTCGTTGTCCAGCGCTGGGAAAATGTCCCCGACCAGAGGACCAGCAAAGCCGGTTTGAGCCCAGGTAGGCGGCCCAAGAGGCGGGAAGCACTGGGAAGTCGTCAGCGGAGCGTGGCCCCCTACCCCCTCCATCGTGACGGCCGGTTTCCGCCCAGGAAGCCGCACAGAGTTTGCAGACGCCGGGCGGGAGCTGGCTCGCGCCGGGCCTCAGCTGACTATGGAACCCCGAGGAGGGCAGATGGGCTTTGGGGAGGGGCCCGTCGCCTGGGGTCCCGGAGCAGCCGGGTGGGACTCGTCCACCACACTAGCCACCATTTTCGTGGTCCAGCGCTGGGAAAATGTCCCACGACCAGGGACCACAAGCGGTTTGAGCCCAGGTCGCTGCTGCGGGGCCACTAGGGGGTGAACAATGATGTTTTGGTACACTGCATCTGCGAACAGCGGAGGGGTTGCTGAGAGGGAGATATACAGAGGAAGGAGATGACATATAGAGGCCTCCGGTGGTTGGGATTCGGGGGGGAGGGAGACAGGACGTTGGTGATGGGAGATGGGTTCGGGTGGAGGGTGCATCTTGGAACCCTGTGGAGCCAGGACTCCACATGAGCATCCTTCATTAAAAAGAGGAGAAAAGGTGGAATAAATAAATAAATAAATAAATATCTCAGGGCTAGCCACAATGTGAAAAGAGAGGGAGAGAGATGCGAGATAGAGAGAAAGAGAGGAAGCAGGGGCTACCGCATTAAGGCAGCCTGGGGGTGAGTGGAAGGGGGGGGGGTACATTGGTGGTGGAAATGGGGTACTGGTGGAGGGGATGGGTGCTGGAATAATGTATTACAAGAACCAATTGCACCTTTGTAATTGTATGTCTCACGGTGGTATAATAAATAATAATAAAAAAAACATTAAAAAAAAAAGAAACATGATTCTTTTGGCCATGTATCTTTCTTTACTATGTTTTTTCTTTCTTTATTTTTGACTCTTAATATCCTGATTACTCCATGTATAAATAAATTGATTTTGTAATTCAAACTTGCAACTAAATCTAGTATAGTGTATCAACAATGGCACACAGTGATTCCCCATGTGATCAAGGAGCTCAATGGGTGTTGATAAGAAGATGGTTGTCCTTAAAAATTCATTCAGATTGAAGGATTTCAAATTACGACATGATTGGTCTGACTGAGAAGAGGAGGCATTAGTTGCATCATGCTATATTTGACACCGGAGAAGAATTGTTCCTTGGAACATGCGACGCCTAAAGAGGCGTCAGTGGCGTTGGCAACTACACCCCCTCCACTTCGCTGATGACATCGTTCTAATAACACCAAACATTAGCCAAGCGGCACAAATGCTGGCTGACTTTGACCGAGAATGTGGAAAGATAGGTCTACAGCTGAATCTAAAGAAAACAATGTTCATGAAGAATGAACTAGTTCCTGAGGCCCCATTCACTCTCAATGGAACAAACATCTCTGAATGCAGCAGTTATGTGTACCTAGGTCGAGAAGTTAACATGATGAACGACCTAAAACCTGAGCTGCGCAGGAGGAAGAGAGCTGCACGGAATGCCTTCAAAGGCATCGAAGAAATAGCTAAAAGGACAAAGAACCTCCGGCTCCAGACACATGTCTTTGACTCCACCGTTCTCCCTGCATTAACATACACCTCAGAGACCTGGGCCCTACGAAAGCAGGATGAGAATGCTATTCGGGTCTCCCAGAGAGGAATAGAAAGAGCTATGCTTGGAATATCACACCTCACTCAAGTGAGAGAAGGAATCTGTAGTTCCAACCTCCGTTGTTATTCCAGAATCAGGGACGCTGTCTCGTTTGCCAAGGCATCAAAAATCAGATGGGCTGGACATGTAATGCGATTTGGAGACAACCGCTGGACTAGAGCTGTTACCGACTGGATCCCACGGGATGTCAAAAGATCACATTGCTGCCCACCTACAAGATGGTCAGACTTCCTTGTCAAGACCCTGAATGAACGGTTTGAGGCTCTTCATATTCCTGAATCAACCATTCAATCAACCAATGTTGGGCTACTTTGGCACGTGATAGGGTCCAATGGAAATTTTACTGGCCCCCGCTTGAGCAAATCAATGAATAACGGGATTCAAGTGATCAAGTGATCAAGTGATGGAAGGGAAGTTATTTCAGTGCTACAATATTTCACTAGATAAATCCAATAAACAGAGTTGGTAATGACTGTTCCAGTGGTAACAGTAATGACAAAACTGACCCTAAGTGATGTTAATAAAAGAAAGTAGGATGAGAACTGGAAGACATTAAGCACATTTGCCAAAGCAATAAACATCTTTTAATTATAGCCCATAGCAAACAAATAAGGTGTCATTGACTTATACACCATAGATCATTCCCTCAATATTCAAATAAGCCATATCTTTATTGTAGGTTATGGATAGGCATCTGCATCTTAAACATCTTCCAAAGTCCTTTATTTCACAACTTTAACCATAATGGCAATAAAGAAAATTAGAGGAAGCAAAAGTTGAACTCTGAGGTAGCTATTTTAGGGTTTTTAAATCAGACAGGAAAGAAGACAAACTATCACTAAAGGTTTTCCTACACCTATTGCACATTTTTTTTCTATGAGAGAAATTTTCACCAGATGGCAGTTTGTTTTTAATCATAATAGAATTGACTCAATAATTTAGAAGATTGAGGATTCTGAAAGAAGCAAGCAAACTGAGAACTCTTTGAAGCTTTTGCTGACATAGGAGTGAAGTGAAACAAGCCAGAAAATCATTCAAAGAATTCAAACAAAAGATAATTAAGAATATAACCTAACTTTATGTGATCGCAGCTCTCTCCATGTTTCAATATTCTTCAGGGGAAATTGTATACTGTTGGATTACAGGCTTAGCTAGCTTTGGATCTTTGCTCACAGCTTAATCTACTTACATGTTCTTAAGCCAAGGTTCATTCTAATGAGATCTCTCTCTATGTAAACCTTGATAGAGGGTGTGACAGTTACAGAAGTCACCTTGACTCTGAATAACTTCTGACTTATACATCTACTAAGTCTTTTTATGTTTTCTGTATTGGGCCCTCCTCTTTATACCCACTGCGCCCAGAGTGGGACAGTTATAATTTACCAGGAGACTGCCACCCTGGCTACATTAAGACTATCATTTAAGTTTATAAGAAGTATCATACTAGTTTTCCCTCAAGCTTACGAGCGTGACCCTTTCAGTATATGGAGAACAAGATACTCAGAATCACCCTGGTGCAGATAATAAATAAGAAGGTCCTTATGGGTACCATCTAGATTACATGAAGCCCATGAAATTAAGATGTATTACTTCATACCAGCACCCCCTCTCTCTCCAGTGTTTTACATAAGAGATTATTTACATAAGAGACTAAGAAGAGATTAGTCCTTGGCATAATCCTTTGTTTATTCCTGTAATAGGGTGTGGCACCACCCTTTATATTCTTTACTATCTAGAGACTGTTTAGGGTTCTCTGTTGGCAGGACACTCCTGTCAACAGTTAGTATTACATTGCATATATAAGGGGACTGACTTGAGGCACTCTCCTTTTTCTTTTGGTATAGGACTTCTTTCTGGTATGATCCTCTTTGGTGGGAGACTTGAGCTCTCTTGTATGGTCTAAGTTCTGTCCAGAGCTAGAGTCCTTTCATTATATGGAATTGTGGTGGTAGAGCTTTTGTACTATTAAAAGACTTTTTTGAAACTGCGCCGTTCTCGTGAGTTTTCATCCCCCCCGCGGCCTGGGATGTAGAAGAGAACTTCTGTCCTGATACTGTCAGGGATCCCAGTGGCTCCCCGATAGTATACAATCATTTAAATGGTTTTTATAGCAAAATAGTCTTAATCATTAAGAAAATATCTTTATTATCTTTACTAAAAAGAGAACATCCAGCTCAAAATAATACAAAATTCGTAAATTTTGATATCTCCACCCTTCTAATGCCTCCCCTAGAATACAACTCATTTTCAGAAAAATTAATTTTGGAGCCATATATTACCTCCATATATATTATTATATAGCTATGTATTATCATATATAGTTATATATTATCAAATAGTTTCATTGATTTTCTAGAATTATAAATATTGCATATTGTAATGGTACCAAGAAATAGTGTGTATATCTGATTAATTTAATTTTTAGGCCATTTTATAATATGTTGCTGTCATATTTACTGTAATAATGCATTTCTAGACATATTTATATACTTATAAAATTAAAGAACAAAAATAAATTGAACTTTTATTCTGCATTAAACAATTTTGGAAAAAAAAACAAATTACTTTGCTAATTTATTTTTAGCTTATGTCTACATATACAAGATACTTTCTTTTTAATTTAATTTTGAAAAAGTTCTACTTGAAAAATTCTAAATTATAAAAGATCTGAAATATTTTATACTTCAATGCAAAATATCAAAAAATTTAGTATAGAGCATTGAATGATTGAGTAAAATACTCTTTAATCAGAAATCTCAAATAAATTGAACCTAGCTTCCACTTGACTAGAGATTAATAAAAATGCAAAATAGGTTTCAAATATTTTAAGGTTTGTATTTTTTGCTGAAATTGAAGATCAAGAAATAAAAAAGGACTTCTGGGACTGATTAAAGATGGAAAACTTGAGTATGTATGCATTAGCAAGGGTTTGAGTAACAAAATTTTGTAGGTTATTGAAGAATTGGATTTTGGTATCTCTTATATATGACTGAAAAGGCTTATATCATCAAATGGTTTATAGCTCAAACCCCTTATTATGTCTGCATATATATGTATACATCTATATAAGTATATATGTATATTACAATTTACAGATAAATCTGTATAAGTATATATGTATATTACGACTTACAGATAAATCTATATAAGTATATATGTATATTACAACTTACAGATAAAGCACAGATCATATAGTTTTTTATTATCTAAAAAATAGAATAAAATATATCTATAGAACTATTTCATCTGCTATTTTTACAGGAATTTAAACCTAAATAATATTTCCATGCTGGCATTTATATAAAGTTATTTTTAAAGGACCGCATTCTTTATCATACCTATTTTAAGTACTTGTTTTTTCAAATGTTCAAAGAACGGTACTATCTATTGCTTTCTTTCTTCAGTCTTTTCCAGTAGTCTCTGTATTTATATAAAGGAGCTGATTGCTGATAACTCTGTCCTGTGGTACAGACCCTTTGATTCACAGCCTCTTTTACCTATCATTATTGTCCTCTTTCAATTTTTTTCTTGTCTGGATAATGGATAACTCCATTAATCCTTTGCTGAAATATATGCAACATGCATTTTCTGCATTTCTGTATGTCTAAAACTCCCTTTATGGTGGACACTCTTATTTTCCTTATTTTATTCTGTAGAAATCTAAGGTAATGAAGTTTCGAAAGGTGTGTTCTCCCAAATGGTGCCCCAGAAGCACTGGGCTCCCTCAAGGGAATGCTTACTTCATGTTACTCTGCTTAAAGCCCAGTGTTAGAACCTGATCATAAAGTGCTGATCAGGCACTGTGGCTCCATGATTACCTAGGCTCCACCCAGTGGTGCTTCCAGGCTTCTAGGACCACACTTGGAGCTTCTGGGTCTCCATAGATTCACCTCTCAATGTTCAGGAGATCATTTGGTACCAGGGATTCAACCGTTGCCAGCTACATACAAGGCACGTAGCTTAAAGTCTGCACTGTATGTCTGACTGCTAAGTTAGGACGTGTTTTGTTAGGAATAGAGTGCTCAGGATTCACACCTGGCTCTGCACCATGGACCACTCCAGGCCGGTCTCAAGAGACAATATGGGTTATCAGGAATTGAACTCTGGTCTACTGCAAGTAAATTAAGAGCTCTAATTGCCTTACTATCTTCTCAGCCTCTACAAGGCATATGCTATTCAAGTATTTTATAATAGGTGATACACAGAGCAGATTTTTTTTTTGCATTTCAGTCACAGATAGAATGATGTCACACATGGATACAACTGGGATTTTACTTTTATAACATTATGCAAATAATGAATACATGCCATATTGAATGGCTTTAATTACTTAGATATATTTTAACATTAGAATCATTGTTCTGAGAACCAGTTCTCTGGCACAATATATTGAAAATACAATTGCTGAAAGTTTGACATCAAACTGTTAAAGAATTTCTCCTTACACTCAAATATAGCATCTGCTTGGATCGAATTGATGGAATTGTAAAGTGAGTTAGTTTTACAGATTCATATACATATTGATAAGCTCATACTCTAAATTTCATGAATAAAATAGAGTGGGGCAGGCAACTGATACAATTTTAACCTTACCAAAAAGGCAATTTAATAATAATACAGAAAAGGGCAAGAACACTCATGTCATGTTCCACTAAAAATGAAAGAAATAAAACTTTTCTTATTATATACCCTTCAATATAGGCATCAATATTTCAGCAAGTATGAATTTTACTCCCCCTATTTTATAGTCAATTTGAGATATAGGGAGTCTCCTGTAAATCTTTAAAGAAGACAGTAACAGTCCAGCGGCTAAAATTCTTCTCCTGTTCTGTTGATTAAACACGTTCCTCAATTCCCTAACTGGACAATATTAAATTTAACATGACTAAATAATTATCAACAAAAGAACAAAGACAACTTTATAGGTATTCAATAGACAGAAAACAGAAATAGAAGATGCATGAGTCTATTAAAAAATAAGAGTGGAAAATAAATTGAGGACAAGGGAAAATTGATTGTGTCATTTTGCCTGTTTAGTAAATGCTTCCAGATTTCATAATAATCTCACAAACAACCTAAAACATCCCCTTAGATATTTAAATCCCTTAAGAAAAACTTAAGATCTTTATTTCTTTAGTTTTTCTTTGCAAAAAAAAAGATGGAGCATATCATAAATTAACAACTATATAAAGATTAAATAATTTCAAATATTTCCATAAAAGTGAACTGTTTTTTTTCCCATGAAAGATTTCAGGGTGCTACATTTTTCTCTTTGCATTGGATTTTTCCAAGCCATGAGTTCCTATTTTAATAGATTGATTCCATTTTATTGTTAAACGTTTTGTAAGAATGATTACAATACAAATCTCAAAATTTGTAAGTGCTACTTTTTATCTAAAACATATAGATTTTATTTAAAACTACTTTTTAATTTAAAATGGATTTAAATAATTAAACTAGGTTATTTTTTAATTTAAAACATATAGACACGGGGCTGAGCTGTTACTGGCTCTCCCTATGCTCAGCTGATCATGAGGCATCCAAGAGGGAAGGCCGGTTCTAGCCCTGGCCTGCCATCCCAATAGAGCCTCACAAGAAGCCAGAGAAAACCCCCTAAGCATGAGGGCAGCCATTTTCAACATTCAGACTCCACAGCTTATTAGAGCTCCACTCAAGAGAAAAGTCAATCTCTTCCCCATTGCATGTGGCCATGAAGCAGTTCATCAGTAAATGCACAAACTTGAGAGCCTACTACAGAGTGTATACTGCCCACACAGCAGAGCCTGGCAAGATACCCGTCTTGTATCTGATATGCCAACAACCAGTAACAATTATAGACCTTATTCCCATGACCTGAATGAATGGTTTGAGGCTCTTAGTGTTCCTGGAGTGAGTAGATGCCCATGGCTACATTAGCATGCGACAGGATGTATGGAGATGTTACTGTGCACACTCGAGCAAATCGATGAACAACGGAAGACAAGTGACAAGTGACAAGTTTTAAAACTATAAAACATAATTTAATTAGAACATAGTCTGTTTTCCAAATTTTAAGGTATAAACTATTTAAAGCATATTGTAAAGCCTTTGCATTTACAGATATTTAATTTCAACATTTTGGTCTTTCCTTCCTCTGTCACTAGATATTTTCAGGTGTAACAGCTATCTTCATTTCTTTGCAATTATTTTGAATGATTAGATTCATATTTCATATTGATTACATACCAAACAAACTGTACAGTGATGGTGTATTTTGTCATTTATTGAGATTATGCCTTGTGTTACAATTTTGAAGCATTATTAGTGTTATTATCTGCTCTCTTCCCTCCACCCAATATGGTATATTTGTAAACTTTTCATTCCTATGTCATTAACTATAGTTTCCTTTTCTTCCTAATCATTATATTTGAGCTATTTCCATAAGGCAGAAAAGCCAAAAAACGTGTACCTAACACAAAGGAAAAAAGGGAAAAAACAGTGAAACTGTTAGTCTTTGGTTCTGGGAGTGGAATATCCATTCCTTGGAGGAAAAGGAAGTAATATTAGAGCCAAACTTAATTGACACTGTGATAGGCAACATCTTTATTCCTTAATAGGGAACATCTGATGTTGCTCTGAAAGTCTCATTATAGTGTACTTCACTATGAGCTGAGAGTAATAAAAGTAAAACTGTGAACAATTTATCCTAAAATTGGATAATTAAAATATGGTCTTGAAAGCAAAACAAGGAGAATATAGTTCCCTTAGGAATATTAAGAGACTGAATGTCCTTAATTCTGAACTAATATTCAGCATTAAAGACCCACATTTTTAAATATATTTGTATGCACTCAAATATGTCAGGATGAAGTAGCAATATGAAGGAATTGCCTAACAAAGAGCTGTGCATTCTGTTTTAAGTTAAATACATCTGTAGACATACCTTCCTGGAACTAATGTTTAAAGAACTGCACTTTGGAAACCTAACACCAAGTTCTAGAACAAGGATTGTGTCTCTGAGTCAATGAACTCCACCCATGGGTGGGCTTTAAGGAATCCAAAGCTTCCCATAACAGAAAATTACCAAGCAATTTTTCCTTTGAGTTTTCTATAAAATTATACAGGAAACCCCATTATGACCATTGAACCACATAGCATGAGCAGAATGTAAAACAGGGCTTGTAGAATTAAAGCTAGAAAATAGATGAAGTGTACAAAACACTGTTGAGAATTCATTTTTTCGTAAAAGCACTCATTTGCTTTGATCTTAGGGGATACTCCCAGAAGTGCTCAGGGCGCATTCCTGGAGCACAGGCTCCAGATCCATGCCTGGCAGTGTTTGGGGACCCTATGTACTACTGGGACTTGTACCTTTTAGTTGTGGTTATATGCCAGGAGGCAAGGAGGCTCATCATCTCTCTCTGTCTCTCTCTCTGTCTCTCTCTCCCCTCATTTATCTTTTAAGCTTTGTCTACTAGAGAAAACAGAAGAACAGCACTCAATTTTTAGCTAAAGTAAGGTGCATTTTATTTTTTTAAACAAATGAATCAACCTCAGATAATGATAAGAAAATGTTTGACAGCAGTTTTTAAGGAACCCAAAGCCTCCCATAACAGAAAATTACCAAGCACTTTTTCCTTTGAGTTTTCTTGAAAACTATAGAGGAAAACCTGTTATGACCATTGAACCACGTAGCATGAGCAGAATGTAAAACAGGACCTGTAGAATTAAAGCTAGAAAATATATAGCAAGAAAACTCTTATCCTCTATTGTTCTCTCTGGGAACCTTATTAAAGTTCTTCACTGTCTCGGTTCTAAGACCATGACAGCCTAGATTCAGGAAATTTAGATCACAGAAGACTTCCCATAATTGAAGTTTGGCACAATTCCAGTTAATATGTGAACTCTGCTTAACAATGGACAAACACAGTTTGAAAACTATTTATATTGGCACCTTGATATTTTCAATTACTGCAATTAATAGGACAAGCAATATGAAAGCAGTTCTATATTCTGAAAATTTCCTTTTTTTTTTTTTTTTTTGCTTTTTGGGTCACACCTTGCAATGCTCAGGGGTTACTCCTGGCTCTTTTGCTTGGAAGACCATACGGGATGCCAGGGATCGAACCTGAATCTGGCCGCATGCAAGGCAAACGCCCTACCCATTGTGCTATCGCCCTGGTCCCATTACCCATTATTATGTATATATATATATATATATATATATATATATATATATATATAGCTTTATTTATTATTTTTGTTGAATTGACAAAACAGATAGTCAAAACGGTGAGAGACTGAGAATGACCCTCCTGTCTGTGTCAAGAATGAACAGATTTTGGTTTGAATAAATATAGGTGGTTAAGTCAATTAGCTGATGTCAGTTCACTTGGCTTTGAAAGAAATGAGTTATCATGTGCCAGAGCAGTCAATTAAAAGAGAAACCAAAAATGAAATTCAAAATTTTAATCACATCCTACAAGGACAAGCAAGTATTAAAACCAGGAGAGGTGCCAGAATTCCTTCTTTTGTTTCCCACCATGGAAACAGAAAAATCCACAGGTATAGGAGTGTTCTGTCCCTGGTTGAATGAACCCCAAGCGAAAGGCTCTGAGACTTTAATAGAGTCTGGGATCCGAGAGGAAATAAAAGGGTATACTAGCTGTAAAAACATTGAAGAAGAATGGCAAAGTCTGAAAGTGTTTCTAAGGTTTCCACTTTCACTTTTTTTCTCATGTAAAGAGATCATAGTGGAACCTTCTACCCAAAGTCTCAAAAACAGAGACCAAGACGCAAATGGAGCAGTACAAGAAAAGGGTGTCCAAGAAATTTGCTGGTACATCTCTCATCAGAAAGCACCATGCACTCTCTGTGGCCAAGTCAGATTTGGTAAGTCTTTCCCCACTCCCACCTCCTTCCCTCGTCCAACTCACCACTTTGCTAGAACTTTTACATGCAGCTTTTGTAATTTGTTGGACCAGATCAGTCCCTTAGAACAACACTCTTTTATGTATAAGCAGAAACTGGAACACAGGTGATGTATACAGGTGTATACATCATATATATAATGTGTATATATATATATGTACATACAGGTGACTGAATAATGCTCAGCCATACCAAGTTTACCAGATATGTAATACTTTATGGATTCATACAAAATATGCTTACTACTAAAATTTCAGTCTACTACAGTTACAAAGTGTTTAGCTTGATTAACTTTAAAATACAGTGTACAGGGACGGGAGTGATAGTACACTAATTAGAGCATCCCATATGTTCCTAGGAGCACCAACAGAAATAATTCCTGAGTGTAGGGTCAGAAGTAACCCCTGAGCATCACCAGGTGTGACTCAAAAAAACAAAAAAGTAGTGTCCTTTCTATGTTTTATTTGTGTCAAAAATATAAAATTAATCAGAAGTAGTTGCATGTTTACTTATATTAAATGTTTCAATAAAGTATAAGCTATATTAACATGGATTTTTATAATTGTGAGATATAATTATTTTCGCCTGCACTGCATCAATTTAAGATTCAACATTTTTAAAGTGATCACAGAGTTAGAAACTCATTATCAAATCATCATCAAATAATTTCATCACTCCTAAAAAGAAATCAGGAATCATTTTCCTATTTGTTCATTTTATATTCCCATGACGTAATATAATGGTTTGAGGCTCTTTATGTTCCTGGAGCGAGCTAATGCCCTTGGGCTCTACTAGCATGAGATAGGACATATAGAGATGTTACTGGAGCCCGCTTGAACAAATTGATGATGAACGGGAAGATAGTGATATATATATATATATAAATATAATATGTATCATCATATGACCGACTTATTATATTTGGCATAATAATTCATCCATGTGAACTTTTTGCTATTTCTTTTTACTATTTATTTATTTACTTTAATTTATTAAACCATAAAGTTTATAAACTAATTACTTGTGTTTGTATATGCTGTTAGTGTATTTATAGTACATACATATGTATCTAATATGCACTGTCTTTTATACTTTGTACATGTAATATTTATGGGAGGTCATAATTTTTTATATTTTATTATACCACCGTGAGATACACAATTACAAAGATGTTCATGTTCTAGCACCGATCCCTCCACTAGTGCCCATTTCTCACCAACAATGTCCCCTGATTCCCTCCCCCTCATCTGTCCTGCCTCTATAGCAAGCACATTGTTTCTCCTCTCTCTCTCTTTCTCTCTCTCTCTCCCTTCTCTTACATATTGTGGCTGTAGTGCATACATTTAGAGGTTATCATGTATATCCCTTTGCCTATATTCAATGCTCAGTTCTAGGCTAGCATTATCATTTCCAACAATTATTAACACATTGTTCCCTTCTCTGTCTTACCTAACTTCTGAGTCCCACACACTTGCGATAGATTCCACCCACTGACAAGCCCTCCTGATCCATGTTTTCCTGGTCCTGAATATTGGCTCATACTATTTTTTTATATCCCACAAATAAATGCAGTCATTCTATATCTGTCCTTTTCCCTCTGGCCAATTTCACTCAGCATGATCTTCTACATGTCCTTCCATTTGTACGCAAATTTCATAACTTTGTTTATCCTAACAGCTGCATAGTATTACATTGTATAGATGTACCACAGCTTCTTTATCCAGTTGCCTATTCTCGGGCACTCTTATTGTTTCCAGATTCTGGCTATTGTGAATAGTGCTGCTGTGAACATAAACGTGCAGATGGTGTTACTGCTGTGTGTTTTTGGCCTCCTAGGGCATATTCCCAGGAGTGGCATTGCTGGGATTATTTTAGGAACTGTTTTTTCAATATGGTATCACAGGGCTATGTTTATTTTTAAATTTGAGCCCTCACACGTTCATACCGAGGCATTTTTTAATAGCTCTTGAGAATCGTGAATATTGTTTTCCTGTCACAGTAATCACTAGTTTACTGTCCTTCACTTGTTTTGACTATCTTGCTCTGTACCCAAACCCAATTATCTCCTTTCTGTTGGGATGAGAACAGAAGCATTTAAAATATTTTTCTGAGGCTATAGATAGATAGATAGATAGATAGATAGATAGATAGATAGATAGATAGATAGATAGATAGATAGATAGATAGATAGATAGATAGATAGATAGATAGATAGATAGATAGATAGATAGATAGATAGATAGATAGATAGATAGATAGATAGATAGATAGATAGATAGATAGATAGATAGATAGATAGATAGATAGATAGATAGATAGATAGATAGATGGATTAATGGGTGGATAGATGGGTGGATGGAAGGGTGGCTGGGTGGGTGGATGGGTGGGTGGGTGGATGGGTGGGGATGGATAGATAGATCGAAATCTGAGTTGTTCTGCAATTGTTATCTATGCAAAAATTTTACATCTGTATTAAATAATGAGAGAGCTGATCCCGCTCTACCTGTGCTAAGCTGATCATGAGGAGCCTAGGAGGGAAGATGAGTTCTAGCCCTGATCTGCCATCCCAATTAGAGCCTTGCAAGAAGCCAGAGGAACCTCTACAACATGAAGGCAACATCCAGACTCCACAGCTCCTCAGAGCTCCAACCAAGAGAAAAGCCCATATCTCCCCATTGCGGTTCATCAGGAAATGCAAGAGATGAGAGCCTACTATTGAGAGTTTACCATTTGCATGGCAGAGCCTGGCAAGCTACCCATGTTGTATTTGATATGCCAAAAATCAGTAACAATTATAGACCTCATTCCCAACACCTTAAGGAATGGTCTGAGGCTCTTCATCTTATGGAGTGAGCAGATGTTCTTGGCCTACACTAGCATGTGACAATACGTATGGAGATGTTACTGGTGCCTGCTCGAGTAAATCAATGAAGAGCGGGAAGACAAGTGATATCATAATGTTGTACAGTATTCCAGCACCCATCTCTTCACCAGTGCACTGTTCCCAACACTATGTCCCCAGATTCCCTCTACCCTTCTACCACTAGTGCACTCTTCCCAACACAAATATCTCCAGATTCCAGCAGGCCTCCCCAAGCATGCCTCTATGCCAGACATTTCTTCTTCTTCTTCTTCTTCTTCTTCTTCTTCTTCTTCTTCTTCTTCTTCTTCTTCTTCTTCTTCTTCTTCTTCTTCTTCTTCTTCTTCTTCTTCTTCTCCTTCTCCTTCTCCTTCTCCTTCTCCTTCTCCTTCTCTCCTTCTCCTTCCTCCTTCTCCTTCTCCTCCTCCTCCTCCCTCCTCCCTCCTTCTCCTTTTCCTTCCTTTCTTCTTCTTCTTCTTCTTCTTCTTCTTCTTCTTCTTCTTCTTCTTCTTCTTCTTCTTCTTCTTCTTCTTCTTCTTCTCCTCCTCCTCCTCCTCTTCTTCTCCTTCTCCTCCTCTTCTTCTTCTCCTCCTCCTCCTCATCCTCCTTCTCCTTCTCCTTCTCCTCCTCCTCCTTCTCCTTCTCCTTCTTCTTTTCTTCTTCTTCTTCTCCTTCTTCTCCTTCTTCTCCTCCTCCTTCTTCCTCTTCTTCCTCCTCCTCTTCCTCCTCCTCCTCCTTCTTCTCCTCCTCCTCTTTCTCTTCCCCTTCTTATTCTTCTTCTTCCTCCTCTTCCTCTTCCTCTTCCTCCTCCTCCTTCTTCTTATTTCTGCTTCTCTACTTCTTTTCTTCTTCTTCTTCTTCTTCTTCTTCTTCTTCTTCCTCCTCTGTTCCTCTTCTTCTTCCTCTTCTTCTTCCTCTTTTTCTTCTCTTCTTCTTCCTCTTTTTCCTTCTTCTGCCTCCTCTTCCTCTTCTTCCTCTTCTTCCTTGTCATCTTTTTCTTCCTCTTCTGCTTCTTCATCTTTTTCCTCCTCTCCTTCTTCCGTGATTCCTCTTCCTCTTCTTCCTCTTCTTCTTCCTCTTCTTCTACTTTCCTTCTTTCTCTTCTTCTTCCTCTTCCTCCTCCTCCTCCTCCTCCTTCTTCTTCCTCTTCCTCCTCCTCTTCCTTCTTCTTCTTGTTCCTCTTCTTCTTTCTTCCTCCTCCTCCTCCTTCTTCTTCCTCTTCCTCTTCCTCCTTCTTCTTCTCCTTTTCATAACTTCTTCATTTCCTAACTTTGTTTTTATGAACAGCTGCATAGTATTCCATTGTGTAGACATATCATAGTTTCTCTATCCAGTCATCTGTACTCAGATACACAGGTTGTTTCCATATTTTGGCTATTGTGAATAGTGCTGCTATGAAAATACAAGCACAGATGGAGTTTCTGCTGTGTTTTTTGAAACTTTGTACCAAAATTACAACAATCACTGTTTCAAAACTGTGGTTGGTGGAACAGTCTGCTTTGTCAGTGATAGTCCCTGACTATTGAACAAAGTCAATCGGGGCCCCAATAATCAAGAACCTAGTCAACTCCTCAAAATTGGAGTTGGGTGAGGAAGGAATCCCTTCTCTCCCCCTTAGTGTCACCCATTTTTTACTTTCTAACTTGGAATTGAAGAGAGAACATAAGAAATGTTGGACTTCAATGGTGCAATAATGCCCTTGATGAGGAAGTTTGGGGAGAGAAAGAGCCAACTTTTTGGAGACATGTAATAGCAGAACTTCAGTTCTGCTGAGAAGGATTTGTGGGTTGTGGCTCCAATATTATGCTCACTGTTCATTGTTTTATATATTTTGTGTGGGGTGTTTTTGCTTTTTTTTATTTTCATCTTCTTCACCTGGTAATGCTCAGGGGTTTCTCCTGGCTCTACACTCAGGAATTACTCCTTGTGGTGCTCAGGGGACCATATGGGATGTCCTACCCACAAATGCCCTACCTGTTGGACTATCGCTCTGTGCCCTATTTTGTATGGTTTTATTATTTATTGAAGTAACATTGGTTTATCATTATAGGGTTCAAGTACTTCTTAAAAATCAACATGTATGCTACACTACACGTTCTTCAACATAACAATTAGTTGATTCTTAAAACAAATTTTACTCCTTATTTCTGGGGAAAGAATCAACAACATTCCTCATAATATTTCTCTGAATTTTGTCTGTGAATTTAAAACTTTTAAACATGGAAAGCCTATCTTCTTTATGTAATTCATAATGGATAACTATTAAGACATCCTGAAGTAATTTTACTGAGTGCTCTTATATGGGTGCTCCATTAGATTGATGATGTCTTATTTCTCTTACACTGAATTACATTATGAACAAAATCAATTGCTCTATGACAGGAAAAATAAAGTAAAAATATTCCATTCTTTTGAATTTATAGCAGCTACATTTTACCTTGATATCAAAGGGTAATCATAATAATAGCCACAAATGACAAGAATTCCAAATCCATCATTCTATATTCAAGAAGTTATTATTTTTGGTTTGACAGCTCTATCTTTCACTTCCTATGTCTATACAAAAAGGACATTGCTCTAACATAAGAATATGGAAAGAACATAAAGGAAAGAGAAAAGCAAACGTTCACTTATAATAAAAAAAAACCCAGGCCTATCAGAAGGCTAACTTTGAGGATCACTGTGCCTGTGTAGAAGACAGCTGAGTGAGTAGGAGGCAGTAGCCTGAGTAGGAGACAGAGGGCTGTGACCAAAAGATGTGCCCCCATCTGCACTGGAATGAGTGCATTTCAAATAACCTAAACTCCCTGCTGGAAGGGAAATGACAACTCCTATGTAAAACCTAACATACTCAGAAATACAATCCAATGTTATGTATGATTTAAAGACAGTTATTAACTTATGGATCTTTGGTACTTTTTATCATGTTGCTCCAGAAGAAAGTTCTTGAAAAGTGAGCTCTCAGTAGAGGTGAAGTCATGAAATAATTGATCAAATGAACAAGTTGGAGGCTGCCTCCTGTGATGATAATTAACTGATTATTTCTACTTGGAAATACTCTACAGAAAGGACTGTTTATACTGTGAAGCCTGTGGTGTCCTAATAGATCTTACTGTACATTATGGTAGAATTAATATGAAAAAGGGGAAAGTCATTCTAAAAACAAATTTATAAACAACATTTTACTGACAAACATTGAAACCCAGAATTTGCAGAAAGTAAGTTTCTGCAAACTATAACTTTGATCATGTACCATCTTTCTCTCTGAGAATAGAAAAATTCAACTAAATGTAAAATGAATTCATATGAAGAATATTAAGAAGACAAATTTAAGATTATGTCTTATGTTCCAAGTATTAGGAAAGACAGCTGGGTAAAGGCTAGTATGTAGGCACTCAATTTTATCAATCTTCTTCCTGTTTGTGTTTTAAAATATTATTTAATATTGTGAGAACTCATAAAATTAAGTGGCATAAAAAATATATCTGCTTGACAAAGCTTTCAGTGAATTATACAATATTGTAATGTATAATACATAAATCTCTAAAATATTTTGTTTAAAAACTTTCTGTAGGTTATTTATCTTCTGTTTTATTATAACTACTATTCTGACAAACTCCATGACACTAGTGATTACTGATTCTTTAGATAACCTTATGCAAGTAAAATCATGCACAATCTGTCCATCTGTCCCTAAGGGTTTTTGTGATTTATCATAGTGTAATGATATATTATAATTTATCAGTGGAATTTTAAGGATGAATAATATATGCTATAATTTTTTCCTTTGTTGGAGTAATATTACATTATATTAAGCTTTTAGTGTACATCACTATTAATAAATATGTTAATTAACTTAATGACTGAAAGTCTTATTCTGCTTTCAACATACGTTTGACATCTTTTAACGGCTTTACCCATGTCTCTTCTGATAATTGTTCTGAATTGTTCTGAAAAAATGTAGTAGAACAAAGAAAAGAATTGTATATGAAAATATTCCTTTATGTTAACATTAGATTCATAAACCAAAAATGATCTGTTTAAGATTATTATTATATGAGATAAAAGATTTAGTATATTAGAAATTTATGAAAATAACTGGTTAGAAATTCCATAACTAGAATAAGATAACTGAGTGGCAGTTGACTGCCACAAAATGATATAATTGAAGTATTTATTAATTTAACAAGTGATTCAGATCAACCCTTGTGCCGAGAATATGAAAAGCTAGAAAAATAAAGAATCAAATCATTACTAGAGGTTTTGATGCATAATATAGAATAATTTTATATTTGTAAATAAGACAAATGTTCAATTATTTCATTCATATGGGAGGGTGATGACAGCAAGAAAAACAAACTATCTAAAGCATATATGTTATTATAAACTATTGACATCTCAATGAAAATATAACTTTAAATATAAGATAAAATCCCACATAAACTCTGATAAATATATTATGGAAATAAGCAAATATAAAATGATAATTAGAAAATAGTGGTATATTTTTAAATTAGAATACAAAATTCAATTGCTTACATATACAAATTTAACATTTTATAGGCTTTAATATGTTATGATTGTAGCTACTAAAATAGATATATTAATTTTATTCAAATGAATTCAGTTAAGACTACTGATTACTGGAAATCAATGCTGTTACTTGGAGATTAAAGTCAGGTAACCTAAAAATCTTGAAAGAATTATCTTAAGAAGTCCAGTAAATAATTATTAGCATTGATTTTTATAATTAACCATCAAAGGATTGTGCTTCGAAAGTTTAAATACTGCTGAGTAGAATGTAAATATCTATGACTTCAACTTTTTGTAAACTGTCTCTTTTGCAGGAAATTACAAGCATCATCCTTCAGTGGTATATCATCGCAGTTTTCTGGAGCTTTCTCAAAGCTTCACCTCCTCTCTGAATCAGAAATGGGCTATCTTTCCAAGACAGGTTAGGAAGTCTATTGATGTAGGTGACACACACTGGCTCTATCACATCCAGATGAATGCAGCTTAATTTAAGCCCCTCATCACGGTACATATGTCACCAATGGGGATGTCACTATATTGAGCACTTTATGAAACTTTGTTCATTGAGGCCCAGATATATTCAAGGCAACAACAGATAGTTTTAATCAAATTATTGAGCATGGCAGAAAAGAGCTTAATGCCACATGAAAGTAAGGGGGCTGGGCCTGAAGAGATAAAGTACAGAGGTAGGGAATGTGCCTGCCTGGAGACAATCAGCACCTGACCCTCCAAATGGTTCCCAAAGCCCAGCCAGGAGGGTATTCCTGAGCACTGACTCAGAAGTAACCAGTGAGCATCAATTCTTTATCAAGAAGAATTGCAAATTGAAGGAGAAGGATCGTGCTGGAGAGATCTATAAGTTTTGAATTTTTTTAAGCACTTTCTCTTCACTTCTCACCAACTCTACCTATGTTCAGTATCACTGTCTGTCACTGTATCACTGTCTTCCCATTCATCATAGATTTGCTCGAGCGGGCACCAGTAACATCTCCATTTGTCCTGTCTCATGCTAGTAGAGCCCAAGAGCATCTGCTTGCTTCAGGAAAATAAAGAGCCTCAAACCATTCCATAAGGTCATGGGAATGAGGTCTATAATTATTACTGGCTTTTGGCATATCAAATACAACAAGGGTAGCTTGCCAGGCTCTGCTGTGTGGGTGGCACACTCTGGTAGTCACCTCTGATCTCTAGTGTTTATTGATGAATTGCGCGGCCGCAAGCGGTTGCTTGAGCCGGGTTGTGATCAGCTCTTCTGCTGGGTGGAGTTCTGACGAGAGGGAGTCCGGATGTGGAAAATGGCGGCCCTCAGGTATTGGGGGTTATCTGGCTTCTTGCAAGGTTCTGCTGGGGTGGCGGGCCAGGGCTAGAATCTGCCATCGCTCCCGGCGCCTCATGAGTGGCTGGGCACAGGGAGAGCCGGTAGCAGCTCTGCCCCATGTCTGTGAGTCTACTAAAAAAAAACAGCATTAAACAATCAAAAACAAAGTTTCTGGTTCTACAGGTGAGGAATTTCTCACAGATCTCTCACATCTGGGTGTAACTCAAGTTCATTTTGGCAGATGAAGAGAAGATTCTCTATTCTTTCTTTAACTTTTTTTTTTTTTTGCTTTTTTGGGTCACACCCGGCAAAGCTCAGGGGTTTCTCCCTGGCTCTGCACTCAGGAATTACTCCTGGCCGTGCTCTGGGGACCATATGGGATATCTGAGATCTAACCCGGACCGGCTTGGGCCGGCCGCGTGCAGGACAAACGCCCTACCCGCTGGGCTATCGCTCCGGCCCAGATTCTCTATTCTTGCCTCTCCCATCTCCATACTTTCTTTATTATGAGCCCTTTCATCCAAGGTTAGAGCCAGCAATGACAGACCTTGTCATACTGCTGTTTGTGGGAGTTAGTTCAAATGAAATGGAAAATCAAGTTTCAATTTCCTTTTTCAGTATGTTCAGTTTAAGACTATTCTTATCTTGGCTGTTCTGGTGTTGTTGTTGTTGTTGTTATTATTATTATTATTATTAATTTTTGTGTGTGTGTGTTTGAGGGCTGCAGCCAGGACTGCTCAGAGGTTATTCCTACTGTGGTGCTTGGGGTTGATGCAATGACAATGTTTGAACCCTATACACTATACACTTGCAGGATCACTTTCATTCAAGAGTTTTAGTGCCTGACCTTCTATGATTCCATTTGTAGAACTCCTCTCTTCTCTAATCAAAGTTGTCTTTAAGATTGGTTTTATTCATAATTTCCCAGGGTTTTTTTTCCCTCCACCTTGTGAAGCTTCTGCCAACACTATGGCAGCATTTTGTGAATGACTGAATAATACACCTCTTCATAACTTATCTTCTGAGTCTGATCACAACACAAGCTTCTGGAGTCTGTAAGAGAAGCCTTTGGATCCTGTGCACCTGAATCAGTGAAAAACTAGAAAGGTTAAATCTATGAATTTTTCCCCTCAGGTACAAAGAATAAAATCTGACAGTGCATTTTGTTATACAATTATACACATATACCAATTTGTTGATTATACTGGCCTGATGTCTAGTAAAATGGCATTTCTATAATACTTTATTAGATGATAAATACAAAGTGCAATAGCACGGGATATTGTAAAAATAAAAGTGATTTGCCGAGTGATAGTACTGTGGGTAAGGCCTTTGCCTTGTACACAGCTGACTTGGGTTCAATCCCCAGGATCCTATATGATCCCCAATCACTGCCAGAAGTAATTTCTGAGAGAAGATCCAGGAACATCACCAGGTATGATACAAAAAGGAAAATAATAATAATAATAAAGTGAGCTATTACACTTTAATATTTTAACATATACACATATATAGGTGACTATATTTTTTTTAAATTAGAACCCTCTGGTGCTGATGGGCGTGTTACAATATTAATTCCAATGAGAAACCATGATTAATTATTGTTCTAATTAATAGGCATAAACTAATACCAATGAATTAATTGCTCTATTTAATTAATATTAATATATTATATTTAATATAATTTAAATTGTATTAAATATTCTATAACATGATTATATTAATTGTGTTATATAAAATTATATAAATATGATGTATAGATAAATATGTAATTGATATGAGCATTAATTAATACTTAATTGGTATCTAATGCCAATTCTAATTGGTATTGTAAAACAAAAATATTTTTAAATTCAAAAAAATTAATAAATATACTCTGGTATTACTGCATTAGTTTCTGGATTCCAGTGGCTTTTATTTCTAAGACCCCCACAGGTTTAGTTATTAAGTGCTGCTATAAACTTCTGTTTCTGATTGAGCAGAAGCATAAGAGCCTTTGCTTTAGTCAACCTTTAAGAGCAGAACTGTCGAATTTCCACCTTAAATGGTGAGAGTACTGACTAATGAGGATAAAAAGTCTTGAGAAAAGAGTAAGGGACTACATGAACACTAATCTAAGATAAATTAAGAAAGAACATGAGGATTTAGAGGAGATTGGTAAGGGGCATTACAAAACCAAATTGAAAAATGGAATGGATTTAAGGACTCAATGAACACCAGTGATGTAAGGCCAAAAGTGACAGATGGATGCTAAATAGAAGAAGAAAGCTGGTTTTTAATACTGTAATCTTTGGGGCCAGACTGATAGCACAGTGGGTAGGGCCTTTGCCTTGCACGCAGCCCACCTGGGTTTGATTCCCTAGCATCCCATATGCTCCCCCGAGCTCTGTTGGGAGTAAATCCCAAGTGTAGAGCCAGGAGCAACCCCTGAGCATTGCCCATGTGTGACCCAAAAGGGAAAAAAAAAGTAATCTTTAACCTGAGCTATCCTTAATTTCACTTTTGCTGTTAGCTCAGTGACATGCATGAGGAGCTATTTTCTATGTATCTGAACCAAAGACTTAGAAAACCATAAGGTAAATGCACACGTATAGTTGAGTCTAAAGGACTTACCAGCTTTTAATACCCATACAGTCCTCTTTCTTTTCTCTTTTACTCTTCGCTTTCTTGCTTTCTGTCTCTCCCTTCCCTTCTCTGCACTAAAGCAATCTTACTTTAGCCCACTGGATAATTCTTATTTCCTTGAGAGATGACTGGCTTGAGCATATTCAAACAAATAGAAGTCCAAAGAGGAAGGTAGTAAAACATACCTTCAAACTCCCAGAGGCTAAGGAAGAGTAAGGAACCAAGAAAGAATGGAAGTGTCTCTAAGTGTCTGTATTAATGGAAGTGTCTCTAAGTGTCTGTTCTAATCTTATCATTGCAGTCTCTAGGTTAAATTCTATAACCATTGAAGGCAAAGTTTTTATTCTTTCACCTAGTATAATTTTTGCAGGCATGGAAATATAAATATATTGCCTAACTAATCCTGCCTAGTCCTGCTTAGATCAAGGGAAGTTGGATTCTGTTAGTTTACTTACCTTTGAGCTGGGACAACTTATGACACTGAACTTCATGGGATGTCTCACCATGTGGCTTACCATAAGCTAAAGCATGCAGCTAATCCAGTTTGCTCCTTACAACTATCACTATCACTATCACTATCTTCCCGTTCATCATCTATTTGCTAGAGCAGGCACCAGTATATCTCCATATGTCCTGTCTCATACTAGTAGAGTCCAAGGGCATCTGCTTGCTCCAGGAACATAGAGTCTCAAACCATTATATTAGGTCATGGGAATTACCTAATATAATTGTTATTGGTATTTGGCATATCAAATATGACACGAGCAGCTTGCCAGGCTTGCCGTGTGGGTGGCATACTCTTGTAGTCACCTCTAAATATAGCATTTATAGATGAACAAGTGAGCCACGTGAGCCTGGCTGTGATAGGCTGGTCTGCTGGGTGGAGTTCTGATGAGAGGAAAGTCCGAATGTAGAAAATGGGGGCCCCCATGGAGTGGGGGTCGTCCTGACTTGTTGTGAAGCTCTGCTGGGGTGGCGAGCCAGGGCTAGAACCCGCCATGCCTCCCAGGCGCCTCATGAGTGGCTGGGCACAGGGAGAGCAAGTAGCAGCTCTGCCCCATGTCTGTGAGTCTCTGGATCAGCATACCTGGGCGGATAGGAAAAAAAAAAACTGCTGCAGGGTGGATGTCGATGATCCGGGCTGTGATAGGCTGGTCTGCTTGGTGCAGTTCTGATGAGAGGAAAGTCCGAATGTGGAGAATGGGGACCCCCATGGAGTGGGGGTCGTCTGACTTATTGTGAGGCTCTGCTGGGGTGGCGAGCCAGGGCTAGAACCCGCTATGCCTCCCAGGCGCCTCATGAGTGGCTGGGCACAGGGAGAGCAAGTAGCAGCTCTGCCCCCATGTCTGTGAGTCTCTGAATCAGCATACCAGGGCCGGATTGAAAAAAAAAAAACTGCTGCAGCTTGGGTGTAGATGATCTGGGCTGTGATAGGCTGGTCTGCTGGGGAGTTCTGACAAGAGGGAAGTCCAGATTTTCCACCTCTAGACTTCCACAACTAACTAGCTATTTGTTTATTTGGTAAATTTGCTTTTTTCAATTTCTTGACCCACATCTTGCAAAAAGTCACTCTCTTGATTCTAGCCTGTTATCATATAGTCAATTTTTTTTTTCTGTTTGTTTGTTTGTTTGCTCTTTGGGGCACACCCAGAAATGCTCAGGTGTTACTCCTGGCTCTGCACTCCAGGATTACACCCAAAGGTAGTTAGAGCAACCTTATAATATAAGGTTCAAAGGGAGGAAACAGCAGATGATAAGCAGATGAGATAGGAACAGTTCGGAATCAGAGAGCATCTCGCCCCCAGCACGGAAGACAGGTTTCATGGCCCACCTGGAGCCTGGAAGCTTCCAGGCCACATTCTGCGCTTCTCCACATCGACCCCTACAGATAAGAGGAGCCAGACCAAGCACACCAGTTCCACTGGTCTTGGTTCCCTTTTCCCACCCCAAACGGTTTAAGAATCCCGCTCATTTTCTCCCAAGGTGCAGCTCTACCCCAGCTTCACCAGGGGCTGATAGGGTCTGCCTGGGAGTGCACCCCAATGAACTTCTATTCCTTCACTTTTACTTCTCTATCTCTCCAAATGTGCCAGCTGAGGTGATTGATCCATCATCTAGGATGCCAAGGATCTAATCCAGATTGGCTGCATACAAGGCAAACACCTTACCTGCTATAATATCGCTCTGGTCCTGATTCAATCCATTTATTTAAAAAATGAAATTATTCTCCACAAAATTAGAATTTAAGAATTCTATGAAAGAAGGGTGTTAAGATGTGATTTATGCGCCAGAGCAATTTTATATGCAGCTAGCTTACATTAGATTCCCATCATCATATGGTGATACCATATGGTGATACCAGGAATGGTCCTCCAAGGATGGCGAGGAATAATTCCTGAGCCCACAGTCAGAAGTAGACCCTAGGGGCTGGAGCGATAGTGGGTAGGGCGTTTGCCTTGCACACGGCCAACCTGGGTTAGATCTGGCATCCTATATGGTCCCCGAGCATTTGCCAGGAGAAATTCCTGAGCGAAGAGCCAGGAATAACCCCTGAGCATCGCCGGGTGTGACCCAAAAAAGCAAAAAAAAAAAAGTAGACCCTGAGCATCTCTGAGTGTTCCTTCTGCCCCCAACACACACACACATACACACACGCACACAATGATGGAACTGAGCATTAAATACAGGCCAAAAATGCACATGATGGCCTCTAAGTGTATGTAGTGCAACCCACAATGTGTAAGAGAAGGAAAAGAGAGAGTGGGAGAGAGAAAAGAGATAAAGAACCTGCCATTTAGGCAGGCTCTGAGAGGGGAGGGAATTGGGGACATTGGTGGTGGGAAATGGGCACTGGTGTGGGGCGGGTACTGGAACATTATTTGACTGAAACTTCTAAACATAAACAACATTGTAATTGTATATCTCACAGTGATATAAAATATTTTATAAAAAAAAGAAGTAGACCCTGAGCATCTCTGAGTGTTCCTTCTGCCCCCATCACACACACATACACACACACACACACACACACACATACACAGACACACACAATGATATAAAATGTTGGGTTCTCCTTGTTAATTTAAGATGTGACACTGAGTTCTCAAACTAGGTTCACTACATTTTTTGAGGGCACATTGACAGTCATCAAGAAAAACAACATTTTGACTCTCAGTGACATGTGGTACCATGGCAGTAGTTTTGTTACGTGCGGTGTGTGATCTGTAGGATAACACTTTTCTGCTAGGCCTTTAAAGTGTTTGAAAAAGGGATTCAAAATGTGTTGCTAAAACTAGAAAAGGAATTGGTCAAGCTCTCTTTAGGTGCTCTTTTCTCTCAGGCCCTGCTGTGTTTCTTTTTCATTATACTCTCCGGATGTTCCAGAGATACGCTTGATTTCATTTTGAAAACCATATATTTAGAAATAAATGGAAATAAAACATCGTCCCTCAAAAGTGGACCAATTTCTCTCAAATTCTTCCTTTAGATTCCTATCTTCACAAAAGTTACAAGGCAAGATTAAGTCATCCTTCCTTTACTACGATCTACTTGTTGATATTCAGCTTTAGGGAAAAAAAATAGGAACTAGCTGATGGTAGAGAGCTTTGATTTCATCTCTCAGGTCATTTTCCTGTCTCTGTAGAAAGAGTCAGAGAGAGGATCCCAGGTACAACATAGTCAAGTTACTCTGGTCTCCAGCACTTTGCACAGGCCTTAGCATAGAGCCAATATCTGTCCCTTGATTCATTCAGATTCATGTCAGAGTTCAACAGAAGCTGACAGCATCCTGCAATTATACTTCCTCACAATAGTCTGTGCTTTTGCAAGAACAGAAGCCCCTCCATAACAGGCTACAGGGCTAGGCCCTGGTTTTCAATTACCTGAAAATGATTTGTGACTCTTTACTGGAATGTTCCTAGAATATGCTAGTTTATCAGAAAGTAGCAGGAAAGCATCCTAAAACAATAGTTAGAGACTGAAACACTAATAAAAAGTTAAAACAGTAGTGAAAAGTTTACTGATGAGGAACAGCACTGATGATATTTCCTGATAAAGACTCACAAACTGTATCCTGATGGCAACACCCAACATCTGAATGTATAAAAGACATCTGAGTTAGAAAAGCGGGATCCTTGCCAGGAAAGAGGCTACTGGGATAGAACCTTAGTTTGGACCCTAGCTCAAGCTAGCAATAAACTCCTTTGCTTTTGCATCCCATTGTGGTCTTGTCTCTCTACCCATGTGGAACGTGAGCTCAGACTAACATTTTATGAACTGATCTTATCTCCTGGTCCTGAGTTTTTACTCATTGCTTCATCCCTCCAAACTTGATCATATACCTTGTCCAACTAGTCAACTGTTTGCTTCTTTAGATCTTCTGGTTGGTAAAACCAGATGGATTTTTAAAAAAGGTCTGAGCAAAAGCATTAACCCCAATTTTCCTTTTCAAAATTTCAGGCTCTCTTTGATCACCGTTCTCCGCATTAAATACGCCTCAGGACCTGGGCCCTACGAAGCAGGATGAGAATGCTATCGGGTCTCCCAGAGGGCATCGAAAGAGCTATGCTTGGAATATCACGTCTCACTCAAGTGAGAGAAGGAATCGGAGTTCTGCCTCCGTCGCTATTCAGAATCAGGGCGCTGTCTCGTTTCCAAGGCTCGAAAATCAGATGGGCTGGCATGTAATGCGATTTGGAGACAACCGCTGGCTAGGCCGTTACCGACTGGATCCCACGGGATGTCAAAGATCACGTGGCCGCCCACCTACAAGATGGTCAGACTTCCTTGTTAAGACCCTGAAGGAACGGTTTGAGGCTCTTCATATTCCTGAATCAACCAGATGCATTGGGCTACATACGTGATAGGGCCAATGGAAAGTTACTGGCGCCGCTCGGCAATATGAGAACGGGATTCAGTGATCGTGATCGGATGTTGGATGCAGGTAACTTTCCAGCCTCACTGTGTTCTATATATTTTAGGATAAATGTAATATAGATTTTAATATCTGGCTCCACAGATAAAAAAAAAAAATGGGAGGGAAAGTTTACGTGAAAGAAATAGAATTTGAACTGAACCTTTGATGATATTTCAGAATTTACTAGATTAAACAATCTTCTGATGATAGAAAAAACATTAGTTTTCAATGGAAGATTATAATTTTATATTTTGATCCATTGTTTTAGGTGTTATATGTTTGTGGTAGAAATGGAAACTAAAATAAGTAGAAATAAAGAACATGATACTAAAATAGTCCATTAATATGTGACCCTCATATTTTTTGAATTATAATGATTCTATTTAACAAGTTAACACACAAAAATAGATATATCAAAATATTCATCCAGGGTTCGGCGCGATAGTCCAGCGGGCAGGGCATTTGCCTTTCACGTGGCCGACCTGGGTTCAATCTGCAGCATCCCATATGGTCTGCTGAACACCAACAGGAGTAATTCCTGAGTGTAGAGTCAGGAGTAACTTCTGAGCATCAGCAGATATGACCCAAAAAGCAAAACATATATATTAAGAGCAATATATGTATCAAACAAAATACATATTTTTGTTTTATATATTATATGTGTAATGTATAATATATTCAAGAAGAATAGCATTATATAATATATATTATATAATATATCATATATTATATGTGTAATATATAATATATATATAATACGCATTATATTATGCATGTATATTATATATATATAATATATATTTATATAATAAATATTATATATTATATAATATATATTATATCGTGATATATAATATAAATTATGTAATATATTATATCATACATATCTCCATTAGTAAGCGGACAATGAATGAAAACTTCCTCATTGGTTCAAACATCTGAATATAATCATGATTTCGCTCCTTTTCTTCTACAGGACATCATACCATTTAATCTTATTTGCAAACTTCACCATGCAGGAAAAGTGATGCTGTAAAATACAGCTGCAAGTTTTGTTCAGTTGTACTCTTGTATGTTCCTTATGAAATTTCATCTTAAGAAACTAAGACCTCCTAAGCCATCAGAGGCCAAAGCTGTTTTCAATGGTGTAATAAGAAGAATGACTCCTACCTCTATTCCTTAAAACTTTGGTCTATAAATTCTAGTTGTGAGAGAAATAAAAGCAAAATTGATACATGAGATTCGGAATTAAATTGCCTATAGGATATAACCTGAGATACTTGCAAGGTGTTCTGAGATTTCTGATTCCATTCCAACTCTCCAGCACCAGCTGAAGACATATATGGTAGGAACCAAAAAATTCCGTGGGCATGGCACTACTATTACCCTTTCAGTTCTTCTAAAATAATTGACTTGTTTGAAAGAAATATGTGGAAAATACCCCAACCTTGGATAAAACAATTCCCAAATGAAAAATTATATTTTAATAGGATTATAATTGGCAAGCAAGGAAAATAAATCCATTGGCAGGAGGAGTTTCTACTCAAGAAAGAAGAGTTTGTATCCCCTTCTGTGAGAGAAGTGACTAGATGCCATCAAAGGCATCAGGTGATTGACAAACTTAGTGCTCACCAAGAGTTACAGCCACATCATTCTACTGACTATATGCAATGCTGCCGAATCCATGCATAAACCTAATATTTGCTTCTGAAGGTGTTTCGCTCATCGATCCTTTGAATGACTTGTCAAAGACACTCAGTGACATCTAATGGGTCATCTTGTTCACATGATTATCAAAAGCCTTTGATGCCACAACTCCAATCGATAGGGATTATTTGTGTAAAAAAAATCTTACTGTCTCCACAGTCTTCTGTCAACAACTATCTATTATTTGATCTAAGTATAGAAGCACTTTGCAAAAGTCATTAACCATTTCTCAAGATTCAGAATAACTTTGACATTGTTCGAGTTTTCTTAGAAAATGCCAAATGCATTGCCTATGTGGCTAGAAAACTTCAGAGTTAGTAGATAGGTAAGAGGGCACAGAATTTCATGAACCCAGTCAAATGTATCTCTAGCATGATCTAGTGTTAAGGTAGTTGAGTTCTTTAGTTATTGCTGTTATTCTCAAAATGGGAGTCATCAAAACAATATGAAATAGCTTTACTTCGACATTATATGAATAAGTTCTCTTGTTTCTAAAGAGTGCTTTTCCATAACACTATTAGCCACTTGTAACTCCTACATCACATGTCACTAGATCTCCCAGTTTATCTGGATAATAGTTGATACAACTCAACTCAGAATTTTGCTGCTTACTGTTTTTCGTCTCCCAGTGAAACCAGCCTTAGGATTGCTTAGTAACTGCATTGCTATAGACGTTGTTATGTATCTGTTGTATGTTTCTTCCAAAATCCAAAATGCATTATTTTGTTTTCCTAGTAGTACATTCAAAGTGAAGATTCTAGCCATGTGACATATTTTAAATATATTTTCAAGTGCCCTAGATCAATACAAAACATAATCAAAGCAACACAAAAACATTTGATGCTTAATCATGAGATCAGTCTTAATTTTCATGGGGTTGCATATCTCATCCTTGGAGGACATTTATCTCATTGTGGCTTTTGTGATATTCAATCCATCCTGCATTCCAAATCTGATCAGACTGTTTTTATTAATACGTTAAATCTACAAGGTATCTTATGAAATAATATTACAAAGTTCCTTATATATTGCATTTTGACAGAGAGCTGGAAATTTGATATATTACTGCTAAAAGTAAACATACTTGTCTTATTCTATTCTAAGAGAAATCAAAACATGGCTGCCTGTCTATATTTACAAGTAAAGATTTAAAAGCAATTGCTGGATCATAAGGACTGTAGAGTATGAGGAACTATCTTTATATCCTCTTCAAAGGTGCTCACATCTGGAAAGACACATGATTAGAATCTCAAGCAGGTTACATTAGTTTATTATCAGTCCTACAGTGTCCAAAATTCATGGTCATTTAAAATCTTTCCTAGCTGTCTTATTCTTCATTTGGGTTATATGCTGCTATTCAGTGGTGATGTCATCACTCTGTATTAGTTCATGTCATTTACTCATCTGACAGCTTATCTCATGAGGCCATGAACATTTTAAACAAGAGCCTATGTCTTATCTGTACTTTCTGTATTCCTGAAACTTAACACCAAAGGTGGATTTTAGTTGCATGCTGGAAGATGGCCGAATATAGGCAGTGCTCATAGCTCCAGACTGTTGTCAAAACACAAACAAGACTCAGAGGACAAGCAGCATATTCAGGCAGGGCTTGAGTGCTGAGGCCATAATAAGGTGCTGAGCAGAGGATTCTCACCCACAATACTATGGCCATGACAGAGCTTAGGAAAGCTGTGACAGGAACTGCTGAGCTCCAGTTTGAGAAAATCCCAGGGACAGTTACTGAACACAGAAGTCTCACCCACAGGCAAGAGATACTAGGAAAGCCAAGACAACAGAAACAGCTTGGATATAGTTGAAATAGGCTCAGGTACAGAGCACAGAGATCTTGCCTGTTCTTCTAACAGCAGGTACAGGGCACAGGGATATCACCCATGCACACGTAACTGTGGCCGAGACTAAGAAAGCACAGGCATCTGAAAACCATTAGGTACAGCCCCAAAGAAACCCAGCTACAAGACTTCAGACCAGACGTCCATGTACCTGATGGAGAACAACATAGGGAAGAGCATGGTGCAGTGGAGGTAAGTAGGTGGAGAGGGCAGGATTCAGGAAGTCATACACTGGATCAGGCATTGAAAGACAAAATAAAACCTATCATGCATAGGTAAAGATTATTACTTTTCAATAAACTGTAACTTCTTAGCCTTTCGACTGCTGCAAATCTTTCATACAATTCTCATAAACACACTAATTCAAGAAAATCCACCTTTGTGCCAAAATTATCTATATAAAAGCTAAATATATATATGATAGTTAAATTATTGAAATTACATGTACTTAAAATACATACACACACTTAAATGTATGTGATAAATTAATTCATATGTAAGCATTATCTGGTAGTCTATGTATAATTTTTAATTCATTATCCATGTACATAATCCTTTTTAATAGTAATGTAGCAAAATGAACTATATTATAAAAGTATTAAAAACATGCAAGTCACCAAATATAACTATAATTTTCATGACATACTGATATATATTCCAATGACAATGATCCTGCTTCTTCTTCCAAAAATTTACACAAGAAAATGATGAATACAGCCTTGGTTTATGAAAGTCTAGTTTACAAGTATTAATACAAAGTCTACATTTAATATCAAGAAAATTTAAACAATAAGACTGCTGACAATATATATGTTCATATTGGTTTATTGGAACTACAATAATATGCTTTTTGGATCTAGCAGTATGTATGTATATAATTCAAATCATGTTTTACTCTTTCCATAAAGTCAATGTTTTATAATATATCACCAATCAGCCATCAAAAGTTTTCAATGTGTGGGGCCAGAGCAATAGTACAGTGGGCAGGATATTTTCCTTGTACAAGGCCAACCCAGGTTCAATCCCTGGCATTCCATATGGTCCCCCAAACACTGCCATAAGTAATTCCTGAGCAAAGAACCCTTGAGCATCAATGGGTATGATGCAAAAAAAAAATGTTTCCAATATGAATTCTTATGCATAGAATAACATTTTGAGAAGTATAATAGGTGAGTTTGTTGTTAGCTGTAAATAAGATCAGGCACTGATAATCTCCTTTCATGTAATATACATGAAGTGAACTTCACAGAAATAAAAATATGGTAGCCACTTCTTAGGAGTATTCACTTATAATTATGCATTTAATATATTTACTCACTTTAAAATTCTTGTGTTTAAATGACAATTTTTGACCTCAGACTCTGCTATTTTAACAAATATACCTTTAATATCAAAGTCAACAGTACATGCATAATATTAACTTTCAAGCTGTGAATGGCATTTCAAGATCTTTTATCAACTTTATATATTCTTTAATCAACTTTATACATAGAATATAATTAATCAAATTGTCCAATCTCATAGAGGTTATGACATACATCTTTCTAGATTCACTTTGATATACACCTGAATTAAAATTTGTTAAAAATTGTGGGGCCGGAATGATAGCCCAGCAGGCAGGGCATTTGCCTTGCACGGAGCCAGCCCATGCCAGCCCGGGTTTGATCCCCGGCATCCCATATGGTCCCTCAAGCACTGTCAGGAGTAATTCCTGAGTGCAGAGCCAGGAGTAACCCCTGAGCATCGCCAGGTGTGACCCAAAAAGCAAAAAAAAATTATTCAGCAATATATTGAGACATCATTATATAATAATAATTTGAGATTATTCTAATTTTGTAGTATGTTTTGTCTCACATATATATTTGACCCCAAATATATTTCAAAACCCCATGTTCCTTATGCTGGTGATGCAGAAGCAGTGGTGGTGGGTCTCTGTGTTCATTATCAATTCCAAAGTTTTTAATAGTTTCTGTTAGATCCTGCCCCAACTATATAAGCCCTGGGGTTTTGAGAAACAAGTCATTGATCATGCATATATATCCTGGTCATCTGGATAGTATAATTTTACTATTTGTTGAGGTTAGGACATCCTCAAATTTGGTTAAGCACATGACTGGAACAGGACAGACCACTTCTCTTGTCTTTCTTTAAGTTTCATGACCTTTTTAGGATGAAGTATTTCTCTTGACTTTCTTTACCTTTTTTGGATGAACTGTTTGAAATACGCTTTTCTTTCAGTCTATTGGCTATATGGATTTGCACGGGCTGTGACGTTTGAGGCCCCATTCACTCTCAATGGAACAAACATCTCTGAATGCAGCAGTTATGTGTACCTAAGTCGAGAAATCAACATGATGAACGACCTAAAACCTGAACTGCGCAGGAGGAAGAGAGCGACATGAAATGCCTTCAAAGGCATCGAAGAAATAGCTAAAAGGACAAAGAACCTCTGGCTCCGGGCACATCTCTTTGACTCCACCGTTCTCCCTGCATTAACATATGCCTCAGAGCCTGGGCCCTACGAAAACAGGATGAGAATACTATTTGGGTCTCCCAGAGAGGAATCTAAAGAGCTATGCTTGGAATATCACGCCTCACTCAGGTGAGAGAAGGAACTGCGTAGTCGTAGTTCTGACCTCCATCGCTATTCCAGAATTAGGGACGCTGTCTCGTTTGCCAAGGCATCGAAAACCAGATGGGCTGGACATGTAATGCGATTTGCAGGCAACCGCTGGACTAGAGCCATTACCGACTGGATCCCACGGGATATCAAAAGATCATGTGGCCGCCCACCTGCAAGATGGTCAGACTTCCTTGTAAAGACCCTGAAGGAACGGTTTGAGGCTCTTCATATTCCTGAATCAACCAGATGCCATTGGGCTACATTGGCACGTGATAGGGTCCAATGGAAATGTTACTGGTGCCTTCTCGAGCAAATCGATGAATAACGGGATTCAAGTGATCAAGTAATCAAGTGACGTTTGTAAAGGCCTTGGAAGGCCTATATAATCCCTTCTTGCCCTCTCCCCAGGGTCAAACATTCTCACTAGATCCTGCGTGTCTCAGTGAAGCGATCGGCCCCAGCTAGCTGGAATAAACCCTGTTTGTTATTGCATTACGAGTGTGGTTGTTTGCCATCCGAGCGGGGAAGCAGACAAACAGAGCAAAGGCTCCAACATTTCAAGAATGAAAGTACCGAATAATGAAATGCTCAGATACAGAGACGGAAAGTAGAAAAGTGTATTGGAAAGTACAAGATAAAAGAAAAACCGAACTCCAGGTGGCAAGGATCTTAGTGTATGACTAAGTTAACTATGTCTCTTTTTGTAGGTTCTTTATAAGAAAATATGGTCTTTTTGTTAGAGAATGCAAGAAAGTTAAAGATAAGAGTTTCCTGCAGCCCCCTTTAAATGAAAATTGGGCTCTTGACAAATGTTACAAAGTTTGCAAGAATCTAACAGATCCTTGTGCAGCCATTTGTCTTGGGTATTTCCCATTATCTTAGCCTTCCAGTGAGGCTAAGCTTTGGGACAGAATTCTATGATGGACAATTGTTAACTCCCTGTTTTTCATCAGAAAAAGCCCAGGGATTTGCAGTAAATCATAAATGTAGGCTGGCCAGCCAAAAACAGAACTTTCTCACAGTGGCTGTGTTGTAGGCAGGCAGACAGGGGGTCCCCACCTGTCAATGAATTCTTGCCCTAAGTCTGTCCAAAGTCACCTTTTGGAACCAGGAACTAAGACTTGATAAGACCCATTAACCAACATCAAATCCTGAGGGAGCTGGATCAACCTTTCTCTGCCCAGCCCTTAATCCAGCTGTTTTCCAGGACAGAAGATCCAGCAGGAACAGAGGTCAAGAAAAGGAGATTTTCAAAGACGACCATCCCAAAGTCTACTCCCCTTGGCAACAGCCCTAGCAACCTAGGTTGAAGTTCCATATGGGAGTAGCTTGCGGAGAAATCTATAAAAATTGTCCTGACCAAAGGAAGGCACGCACATACTGCATGGACACACATGCTGCCTGAGCCTACATGGCAGAGCACATGTGGTGCCTGAGCACGTGTGTTGCCCGCATCTCCCCTCTTGAGATGTGCTCTCTCTCTCTCTCTCTCTCTCTCTCTCTCTCTCTCTCTCTCTCTCTCTCTCTCTCTCTCTCTCTCTCTCTCTCTCTCTCTCTCTCTCTCTCTCTCTCTCTCTCTCTCTCTCTCTCTCTCCCTCTTTCCCTCCTCCTTCCCTTTCCTAAAACCTCCTTAATAAAATCTGTAAAACTTCACTGCTCATCAACTCCTGAAAATTCTTTTTCTGGGAGGAAGACAAGAACCCTGAGGCAACCCTGGGTAAGGTCTAGGACTGACTTTCCTTTCCTGCAAAAGGCAATTCCTCACTGCAGCCTGAGTCCGTGGCTCACCGAGAAATCTCGGGTGGTGTGGATCAACTCCCGTGCATAGAGATCAAGCGGACATCAGGTGTGGCTTGACGGCCACCTCGTGGGGCTGGTGGGGCTCAGGCCCATGCCATGCAGAGGCTTATCGCAGAGTTTATCAGTCCTTAGCCTGCCCAGCGGGTCCTGGGCGGCAGAGGCGGCTGGGGAGAAAGTAACCATCTCTCTCCCCTTCCGGCCTCACACAAGCCACCCGTGAGGCCCACTTGAATCAGCTGGTAAGGTAAACTGAGGCTTCCTTTTTATTCCTAAATGTTATTGTAGGATCTAGTGGTCAAACACAACTTAAGAATTTAGAGTTATAATAGGTCTTTTATCTTATTTATTTTAAATAAATGTCTTTATTTAAAAGCTAAGGTAATTTCAACTACTATGAACCTTATACTTTACATGTTTAAAAGAAGATAATGATTATGTCTTCAAAAATTGGATGGACAGTTTCACCTAGGGTCTGTGGAAACAGTCTGTATAGTTGGGTACCTTCCTTGCAAGCAGCAGACCTGATTCATTAATGGGATCAGCCTGCCTGGAGTTATCCTGATCACAGAGCCAGGAGTAAACACTGAGCTTACCCAGATGTGGCACAAAGAATAAAAATGGGGCTTGAATCTTCTTTTGAGAAAACTCACTTCTAAAAGCTAAATTATAACTTAGTCGTTAACTTTGAATATATCTTAACAATGGGCAGTAAAAGCAGATACAATTTCCTTTACAACAGACTCATCTGAATGCAAAATACAGAAACAAAAACTTGTGTTATGGCTACAACTGTCTCCTTATTTTAAACTGTCCTCCCTGGCCTTGGAAAGGTTTTCTCCTCCAGAGTAAAACATTTTTGGGGAAAAAAAAAGAAACAAGAAGAAGAAAAAGAATAATAAGAAGAAATGTTGACGAATCTATCTGATTTATCTTTATGATTGACAACTCTGAAACCCAATAAACCTTTGCTAGACTCCATTAATACTGTTAGTGTGAGATTTCATACCCTTACATAGGGGGTTCTACATCCTTCTGTTAGCAGGAAAAAATTACAGATGATGGACCTTCATGTACCTAAAGGGATGAAATCTCTACAGGGTTAAGGTTGCCTGCTGTAGATAAAGAAGGGCTGGAAAGGAGCCTTAGGGAAATAATAAAACAAGAGAAGAAATTGCCTGACTCAGAAGCAGCCCAAAGGCTAGAGGAATACATCCTTTAGAGATGCAAATCCTGAGCTCATCAAGGCCTAGCTAAGGCTCCACCCAGAGATGTCTGGCCATGCCTCAGGAAAGAAGCTATGGAAGCAGTTAAAGGTCAAGGTTCATCCTGTTAAGAATGTGAAAGGACCAGCCAGAGTGCCAGGTTGGTCAATAGGGAGAATAAGGATTTTTACATATGCAGAGAACTCCAGGCCAAGAGAATTTGGAACAATTGTATTTAGTCTTCTCCCAAAAGCCATTCTCTGCTTTTTGTCCTGCAAAAGTCCTTGGTCTCTCTTGAACATATATTTCTCTTTCTCTTTTCTCATATGTCTGTAAACAAATTCCTTTCAATAAAAAAAAACAACGTTGCTTCTTTAAAAAAAACAGGATTTAAAGAATTATCACATATAAAGTAACATAATATTACACACATTAAAAGATACTAAATTGTAGACCTGTTCATCCTTTCCAGTAGGTGTGATGTAGGCAGTCAGTGAGGGAAGGACCCTGGTAATAAACTTTCTAACACTATTTCTATCCACTAGGGAGTCACCTTGTGGATACTGGAGATAAGCCTGATAAGACCCTTACTAGGACCCACCCTCCAAGAGAAGATCCAGCAGGAACAGAGATCCAGAGAAGGAATTTTTAAAGAAGACCACTTCCTACTCTACCCTTTGGCAACTACCCTAACTAAAACAGGCTTTTTTTTTCATTTTGGGTTGAAGCCTCACACGTAGGTAGCTTGGGGAAAGCCTATAAAAAGTCACTTTGAACAAAGGAAGCACCCGCATATGTTACCCAAGCCCATGTGCTGCTTGAGCCCACATGCCAAGTGCATGTGGTGTCCAAGCACATATGCCTCCCGTCTCCCCTCTTGAGAGGTGTACTCCCTCTCTCTCTCCTTTTCTCTCCTCCCTCTTCCTAAATACCTCCAAATAAAAACTGTTATTTCATTGCTCATCTCCTCCTGAAATTCTTCTTCAGAGAGGCAAAAACAAGAACCTGCAAGATCTGGGTAAAACCTAGCCTGCCCAGCTGATTAGGGTGGTAGAGACAGATTGGGAGAAAGTGACCATCTCTCTCCTCCCAGCCCTATATAAATTACCTGTGGGGGCCCAACAACATCAGGTCCTATTTTAGGCACTTTTACATACTTAAGAAACTTTTCATATATTTTATATCTAAATGAGAAATACAAATCTAGGAAAATATGTCATTCATTTTCAACTGAATTATACTAAGAAGGTCAAATGATCAGCAGGGAAAAAAAAGGGAAAAGCAAATGAGTTCATGTAATTTGGAGGTGAATTGCCTATACCAGTTCCCTCGTTATAGGGGGTAATCAGACATACTCTCCACCACATGACACAAGATGAATGAGAGACCTAGAGACACATCCTTTCATAAGTACCAGGAGAAATGTTCCTTCCTCCTATCAAGCTCTTTGCCAACCACCAGACTCTATCAGGCCAACCACCAGACTCTGAATCCTCTAGTCTGTTGATTCAGAACCTGCATTAGGTACCAATGTATAACATCCAAATTTATCACCTTCCCCTTGAATGGGACACATGATGGATGGTTGGATCTGTAACCTCTGAAGAAACGAGTTCACATTTTGCATGCAAGTTTGGGTAATTACTCTTCCAATTGTGTGTATGTATTGCTACATGTTTAAAGGACACGGCTTCTGCAAAAGACACATATCTCTATCACTAATGAAGAACAGCAATGTGTCCTCTAATGCAGAATGAGCCTGTCAAGTCTTAGAACAGCTAACTGCCACTAACAGCCTTTAAGGGAAAAAAGTCAATCATGAATCTAAACAGAGACTGTTAAAAAATGTCATTAGGAGCCAGAGAGATAGTACCTTGGAAAAGGTGCTTGCCTAGGTCGGATCCTTGGCACCCAATATGGTTCCTCTAGCACTGCCAGAAGTGCTGCCTGAACACAGAGCCAGGAGCACCTTTGGGTACTCTTCACACATACAAAATGTCATTAAGGTGACTGGCTTTAAATAGGGTAAATTTGGACTGCACTCACTGTAGAAAACCTGTAAGAATATAAGCATAATAATACAAATGCATCTTTGTATTTCTCTAATGCAGAATGAGCCTGTCAAGTCTTAGAACAGCTAACTGCCACTAACAGCCTTTAAGGGAAAAAAGTCAATCATGAATCTAAACAGAGACTGTTAAAAAATGTCATTAGGAGCCAGAGAGATAGTACCTTGGAAAAGGTGCTTGCCTAGGGTCGCAAGATGCAACAAATGCATCTTTGCAATCACTATTTCTAATAATAGCAAACAAAGAAAACCTTATTGTATTAGTTGTCAGGGAGGGTGGATTCTATATTGACAGAACATACATGTACACTTACTTGAGTTTAGTTATTATCTCTTTCAAAATGGCATATGACATTAAAAAATAGACCACCTATAACCCTCATGTTTAAACAAAAAAGTCAAAAAACTAAACCCCTAGCATCTGGGGGAAGAAGCCAGAGGTGAGCAGTTTCCTGTTTTGGTTTTCTATTCCATGCCAGAGACCTGTACTTACTCATATATACTGGGGGATGGGGAAGCTCCCAAGCAGTGCTCAGGAAGGTCACTACCAGTGATTTTCAGCCTAGAGGGTCAAAGGTCGAACGTAAAGAGCCAGGAGTGCAGTGCTATAGGACCCAGCGGTGTTGGGGATCACCAAAGCCACCAGAGAGCTGATCACCAGAGAGCCCATGGTGTTTCCAGTCCTCCAGGGTTGTACCCCAGTGCAAGGGGCCCTCATGCCACTGTGAATGTTCCTAACCACTGTACTATCTCCCCATCCTCACTCTTAAATTATTTTTTGTATGAATATTATTATGAACCTTTGTATGAATAGTATTCTTTGTATGAATAGTATTCTTTGTATGGATATTATTCTTTGTATGGATATTATTCTTTGTATGAATATTACTATATATACTCATATATACTGGGGGATGGGGGGAAGCTCCTAGACATGGGGCAGAGCTGCTACTGGCTCTCCCTGTGCCCAGTGGCGGCTCAAGAGGCTCCTAGGAGAGATGGCAGGTTTTAGCCCTGGCCCACCACCCCAGCAGAGCCTCACAACAAGACAGACGCCCCCCCACTCCATGAGGGCCTCCATTTTCCACATCCGGACTTTCCCCTCATCAGAACTCCACCCAGCAGACCAGCCTATCACAGCCCGGCTCACGCGGCCACAAGCGGCCACGTAGTTCATCAATAAATGCTGGATTTAGAGATGACTACAAGAGTATGCTACCCACACGGCAGAGCCTGGCCAGCTACCCATGTGGTATTTGATATGCCAAATACCAGTAACAGTTATAGACCTCGTTCCCATTACTGATGGAATGGTTTGAGGCTCTTTATGTTCCTGGAGCGAGCAGGTGCCCTTGGGCTCTGCTAGCATGAGACAGGACATATGGAGATGTTACTGGTGCCTGATTGAGCAAATCGACAACAAACGGGAAGACAGTGATGAATATTACTATGAACCTTTTCAAGTTCAGAATAATTTCCTTTTTTAATTGTTGAAGTGGCAATAGTTTGCAGCATGTTCTAAGTTTCAGGCCTATAGCTTTACTTCTTCGGGTCTAGCTTTATTACACCACACCTACCACCAACATGTCTAGTTTTCCTTCCTCTCTATCCAATTGACCCTCCAGTTGTTCAACTCCCTCTACACAAAACCCTGTTTACTCAGTTAGAATGATTACAATGGAAAAATATGAAACAGAAAATGTTCGCAAAAATGTACAAAAAAGGAAGCTCACTACATTGTTAATAGGAATGTATAAAAATAAGAACATAAGAATCTTATGTGTGGGGTCTGGAGCAATCAACCTGTTAAAGAGCATGTCACCTGTCATCTGTCTTCCCATTGTTCATCGATTTCCCTGAGTGGGTGCCAGTGAGGTCTACAAAATATCTGAAGAAATAACTCTTGCATCATCCAACAATGCACTTGCTAGTTTTTATTCCAGATAGAGTAAAATCACTAAATTGAAACAATGTATTTTACCCCTGAGTGCATATCAGCACTATGTAAAGTAGGATATAGAGGGTATAGAAACAACCTAAGTGCCTACTCTTGGATAAAAGGATACAGGTACAACAGACCTGATGGAATGTGACTCTGCAGAAAGAAGCGTCTATCCTCCTTCTATTACCACACTGTTTCGTTTACTACCACTTTATACTTCAGTTTGAAATTGGAGAAAGGGAAGCTTCCAATCTTCTTTTTTCCTAAAATAGCTTTGACTTTTAAGTATCAGGGATGCAGCTGGGGTCCCTGATAGTGTCAGGACAGAAGTTCTCTTCTACCTCCGAGAATGCTGGGGGAAAAGATGAAAACTCACAAGTCCGGCACAGTTCCAAAAAGGCTTTTAGTAGTACAAAAGCTCTCCCACAGCAATAAAATATAATGAAAGAATTCTAGCTCTGGTTCGAACTTAGACCATACAAAAGAGCCTGAGTCTCCCACCAAAGAGAGAGGATCTCACCTGAGAGGAGCCCTACCCAAAAGAAGGAGCAAAAAGGCCAAGGGGCCTCAAGTCAGCAAGTCAGTCCCCTTATATACACCAAAGTAATCCAGATCTGTGACAGGGAGGGTTATGTCAACAAAGATTTTAGAAGGGCAGTGCCACACCCTATTACAGGTATAAACAAAGTTATGCCAAGGACTAATCCATTCTACGAAGATTTATCTTATGTAAAATACTGGAGAGAGAGAAAGAGAGAGAGAGAGAGAGAGAGAGAGAGAGAGAGAGAGAGAGAGCTGGAATAAAGTAATATCTTCATTTCATGAGCTTCATGTAATCTAGATGGTACCCACAAAGGTCCTTCTTATTTATTATCTGCACCAGGGTGATTCTGAGTATCTTGTTCTCATGTACTAAAAGGGTCACACTCACCTGCTTGAGAGCAAACTAGCATGATCCTTCCTATAATCTTCATATAGTCTCAATGTAGCCAGGGTGGTAGTCTCCTGGTAAATTCTAACTGTCCCACGCTGGATGCAGTGGGTATAAAGAGGAGCTGTGCCCAATCTAGAAAACATAGAAGTCTTAGTAGATGTATAAGTCAGAAGTTATTCAGTCAAGGTGACTTCTGTAACTGCCACACCCTCTATCAGTGTTTACATAGAAGAGAGGTCTCATTAGAATGAACCTTGGCTTAAGTAGATTAAGCTGTGAGTGGGCAAAACAGCAAAGCTCCCAAACTAGCTAAATGTGTCATCCAACATTTAAGGAGATTTGTTTCTCCATATTAATTTCAACAGTGTTTCATCTATTCTTTAAAAAGTATCATGGATATTTTTATAGGGACTGCACTGAATCCATAGAATGCCTTGGTCAAGATTGTCCTTCTGACAGTCTATCAAGAGGGGATGTATTTCCGTTTTCTTGTGTCTTTTTTAATTTTTCTTACTGACATTTTTTAGGTTTCTTTGTTTGACTCTATCATCTTTTCTTTTATGCTGATTTCCTTATACTTGATTTTCTGAGGCACAATTGTGAATGGTATTGCTTTTTAAATTGATCTTTTTTTCTTTTGCATTTTTTTTGCATATTGGAATGTCATAGTGGATATCTAATGTAAATTTACAAAAATCAAATAAAAACAACTAGTAAAATTCAAAAATAAATTAGAGCCTTGGGCAGGGTTGAAATGAACAAAACCCTGCTAAAAGAAAGCATACAGAAGTCCAAAATAGTCTGTTTTACTTATTATCAGGTTAAAACAAATAAAAACAGCAAGGAGATATCCTCTCAAGTCACTGACACTGGTACACACCACAAAGAACAAAAACTGTCAATCAAATCATTTGCAAAATCAAGGAGATAAGAAAATGTGTTCCTCAATAAACCCCCAAAGACAGCTAAAGCAATCCTCAGGAAAAAGAAGATGGGAGGCATCACCTTTCCCAACTTCAAACTGTACTACAAGGAAGTAGTAATTAAAACAGCATGGTATTGGAATAAAAACAGACCTGTGGACCTATGGAATAGAATTGAGTATCCTGACACCCAACCTCAAACACATGATCATTTAGTCTTTGATAAAGGTGCAATGAGTCTAAAATGGAGTAAGGAAAGCCTCTTAACAAGTGGTGTTGGGAAAACTGGGCAGCGACATGTAAAAAAATGAATTTGGACCTGTGTCTAACACCATGCACAAAAATCAGATCAAAATGGATTAAAGATCTCAATACCAGACTTGAATACATAAAGTACATTGAAGAAAATATAAGAAAAACCCTCCATGACATTGAAGCTAAAGGCATCTTCAAAGGAGAAACATCACTAACAAAGCAACTAGAACAAAAGATAAACATATGGGACTACATGAAACTAAAAAGCTTCTGCACCTCAAAAGAAACAGTGACTAAGATACAAAAGCAGTCCACAGAATGGGAAAGAATATTCACCCAATACCCATCTGATAAGGGGTTAATATCCAGGATATATCAGGCACTGGTAGAACTTTACAAGAAGAAAACAATCAACCCCATCAAAAAATGGGGAGAAGAAATGAACAGAAAGTTCAGCAAGGAAGAAATTCAAATGGCCAAAAACATATGAAAAAAATGCTCATCATCACTAATCATCAGAGAGATTCAAATCAAAACAACAATGAGATACCACTTTACACCACAGAGACTGGCACATATTCAAAAGAGCAAGAACAACAAGTGCTGGTGTGGATGTGGAAAAAAAGGGGACACTCATCCATTGTTGGTGGGAATGCCGGCTGGTACAGCCTTTCTGGAAAACAATATGGACATTCCTCCAAAGACTAAAAATTGAACTCCCATTTGACCCAGCCATACCACTCCTGGGAATCTACTCTGGGAAACCAAAAATACGCAGCGGAAACACCATCCCTACTTTTATGTTCATAGCAGCATTATTCACAATAGCCAGAATCTGGAAGCAACCAGAGTGCCCAAAAATCGACGACTGGATAAAGAAGCTTTGGTACATCTACACAATGGAATACTATGCAGCTGTTAGGAAAAATGAAGCTATAAAATTTGCCTATAAATGGATGGACATGGAGAAGATGATGTTGAGTTAAATTAGCCAGAAGGAGACAGACAGATATAGAATGACTGCATTTATTTGCATAATAGAAATATATATGTACATATTATGATACCAATATCCAAGGTCAAGTGAAACATATATCAGGAGGTCTTGTCAAAGGTGGAGATTTTCACAAACGTGTGGGAGTCATAGGCTAGGTAAGACAGAAAATGGAACAGTGTGCTAACAATTGTCGAGGGTACTAATGCCAACCTGGAACTGAGCATTAAATAGAGGCAAAAAGATACACATGACAACCCTTTAATGTATGTTTTGTAATCCATAGTCTGGAAGGGAAGGAAAAGAGAAAGAGAGAGAAAGGGAAAGAAATAAAGAACTTGCCATGGAGGAGGGCTGGGGGAGGGGAGAGGGAACTGGGTAGTTGGTGGTGGGAGATGGGCACTGGTGGCGGGATGGGTGCTGGAACACTATATGACCAAAACCCAAATATGAACTTTTTAATTGTATATCTTTGTCATTGTAAAAATAAAAAATTTTAAAAAAAGAAAAAAAATGTGTTCCTCAGATACTACTTGGAGGGGGTAATGTAGGAATATATTTAGAGAAGGTTGAGAACCACATATATTATGAATGTCAAATAAAGAAAGCCTGCATTGATGCAAGAAACACCAAGCTAGTAAATTTTTTTCTAGTTTGTGATAACCTGATAAGATATGAAGAATAATTTCTAAATCGGAAGGAAAAAAATCTACCAATTGAGAAAATGGAATGAACTTTATTCAGAGAATAAAACGATTCATGAACTGAAATATACTTGAAGAAGATATGGGTTTTATTTACTAATAATGAAATGAGATATAGAAATATTTTTAAATGCAACTATTTTCCAAAAAGTAATGCACAAATATAAGGATAACTGAAATATGCCCTGCACCTAAGATACTGATGGTGTGTAAGAGGATCTGTTTTGCTAACAATACTTTTATGTTTTTGTATCTGAGATGTCTGCGAGTCTGCAGACATGGGGCAAGCTGCTACTGGCTCTCCCTGTGACCAGCCGCTCACGAGGTGCCCGGGAAGGATGGTGGGTTCTAGCCCTGGCCCACCACCCCAGCATCCTCGTAACAAGCCAAACGACGCCCCACTCCCATGAGGGCCTCCATTTTCCACATCCGGACTTCTCTCTCGTCAGACCTCCACCCAGCAGACCAGCCTATCAGCGCCCAGCTGGCGTGGCCAAGCGGCACCCGGTTCATCAATAAATGCTGGACTTAGAGATGCCTACAATAGTATGCTACCTGCACGGCAGAGCCTGGCAAGCTACCCGTGTTGTATTTGATATGCCAAATACCAGTAACAATTATAGACCTCATTCCGGAATGGATTGAGGCTCTTTATGTTCCTGGAGCAAGCAGATGCCTTGGGCTCTACTAGCATGAGACAGGACATATGGAGATGTACTGGGGCCCGCTTGAGCAAATCTATGATGAATGGGAAGACAGTATCTGAGATTTTGATATAGACTCACATAGAAAGAACTATTAGCATAAAATTACTTGCTTTCCAGTGTAACATGTCTATAAAAATGTATGTTTAAAACATTAAACATTTTAAAATAAAATTTGTTGTTTCTACAGAAAACAACAAACTAGTTTAAAAATATAAATTAGCAATAAATTTATTAATTTAATATTTCATATTTATGATTAGGTAGCTATGATATACAAAATTATAAAGAATTACTTAAATGGGATATGGGTGTTTATTAATATATAATACTGATTCAGCTTATTCTGAAGAAAATGAGAAATTAAAGCTTTATTGTTTAATTGAAAGCTTTAACTAGATTCTTTAAACATTCAAATAAATAAAATCATCACTTTTAGAGGGAATTAAATTGAAATTAGAGAATAGTAAGATAGAATTTATCTACTGAATAATGTAGGTAAAAACAGTCATATTTTAAAGCATAAAATTAAAATATTAAAGGGAATATAATGAATCAATGGCTCTCAAAAGTAAAACAACAGTTTGGTATCTAGTGAGAGAGCTTAAAAAGAAAAAGGATTTACTTATTTTATTTTTAGACTCAGACATTGTAGGAATACAGGAAATATTTTATTTCTTTATTTTTAGTATAAATAATTTTATTTGAAGTTTTGAAGGAGAGAGGGAGAGAGAGAGAGAGGAGAGAGAGAGAGAAAATACCATGCTCAGGAGAGAACACAGTCTTCTCCAAAGTAAAGAGGGAAATCCTGATTTCTTAAATAACATGCTTCCTACCAAAGGAAACAAATTCAAATTTGATATTTATGTTAACTATACTACTATTTAAAAATATTTTAATAAGGGAGTGATTTTTAATTTATTAAAACTTGTAAGTCCATTTAATGAAGAAAAAACTATTTTCCACATCCGGACCTCCCCTCTTGTCAGAACTCCATCCAGCAGATAAGCCTATCATAGCCCAGATTATCGAAACCCACCCTGCAGCAGTTTTATTTTTTCAGTCCTGCCCAGGTATGCTGATCCAGAGATTCACAGACATGGGGCAGAGCTGCTACCAGCTCTCCCTGTGCCCCGCCGCTCATGAGGCACCCAGGAGGGATGGCGAGTTCTAGCCCTGGCCCACCACCCCAGTAGAGCCTCGCAACAAGCCAGACAACCCCCCCACTCCACGAGGGCCTCTATTTTCCATATCCGGACCTCCCTCTCATCAGAACTCCATCCAGCAGAGGATCCTATCACAGTCCAGCTCGCTGGCCACTTTTGGCCGCGTGGTTCATCAATAAATGCTGTATTTAGAGGTGACTACAAGAGTATGCCAACTGCACGGCAAGCCTGGAAAACTGCCCGTTTCATATTTGATATGCCAAATACTAGTAACAATTATGTTAGGTCATTCCCATGACCTAATATAATGGTTTGAAGCTCTTTATGTTCCTGAGCAAGCAGATGCCCTTGGGCTCTACTAGCATGAGACAGAACATAGGGAGATGTTATTGGAGCCCGCTCAAGCATATTGATGATGAACGGAAGATAGTGATTGTGATAATGATTAAATTAATTAATGGGACTATGCTTAAAATAGCAGCCCAACAAAAGCACAGAAAAAGTTCATTCCTTTATAGGGAATTAGAAAGCTACAGAAGTGAAGTACTTAAACAGATGCTGATACAAATTCTGAAGTGATAGAATGTGCACAAAGGACAGGATGACAGAGATTCTATGATTAGCTGCAGCAACAAATATGCTATATGCAATGAAGCAATAATTTAAGGTCAAAAACAGTGTTTGTAGCCATTAATTCAACTTGTCTTTAGTCACTTCACACTTATCCATGAGGCAGAATAAACATTATACAGCATTTGACCTCAATCAAATATTAGCATGGAATATTTAAACACAGATTAAAGAATCTAAAGAACTGAATCATTCTATATTAAAATGCTAGTTTTAATTAACAATTCACTTTCATTGAGATAATTTAATAGTAAATATACATTAGAATAATAAACATAACATTGCTGAAGAAATATTGAATTATCAATTTCCTTATATACCTAATATAGCAAAGATATAGTTGAAACATGGTTTTATACATTGCTATAAGTAAAAATTATGTTAATAACCTAATCATCTCAAATGGATATTAAGCTTCTAAATAATGGACTCTGCTAGATTATGTAACTTAATTTTACTAACTTCAGATATTCTTATTAAGTTTATCCTTTATTTGTAGGTCAAGGCAAAAATCAACCACTTTTTGTTTTGTTTTTGTTTTGGGGAAATGTCCTCATGTGCTCAAGGTTTACTCATGGTTCTGTGCTCAGGGATAATTTCTGCATGATTAGAGTGCCAGAAATTGAACCTGGGTCAACACATTTAAGAAAAGCACCCTTTATTTACATACTCACACACTGTACTATTACTATAGGCTCAACATCAGAACCTCAGTTAAAGTTTTATACAACTTAAAGTTAAGTGTTAAAGAAACGTTAAGTTTCTCCATTTAATGAAGAAAAATACTATGATCATTGATATTAAATTAATTAATTGGCCTATGATTAAAATAGCAGCCCAACAAAAGCACAGAAAAAGTCTATTTCTTTATAGGGAATTAGAAAGCTGCAGAAGTGAAGCACTGAAACAGATGTTCATACAAATTCTGAAGTGATAGAATATACACAAAGGACAGATGACAGAGATTCTATGATTAGCTGCAGCAATGAATCCGCCATTTGCAATGAAGTGATATTTAAGATCAAAAACACTGTTTGTAGCCATTAATTCAACTTGTCTTTAGTCACTTCACACTTTGCCATGAGGCAGAACAACTTAACTTAAAGTTAAATGTTAGAGAATAACAGTAATTTTTTTAAAATTTTATTTTATTGAATTACCATGCAATGGACCAATACAAAGTTATTCTAGTTGGGTTTCAGCCATATGTTGTTCCATCATCCTTCTCTATATTCATTGCAGCACTATTCACGACAGCCAGAATCTGGAAACCACCTGAGTGCCCAAAAACAGATGACTGGACGTAGAAACTATGGTACATCTATACAATGGAATACCATGGAGCTGTTAGGAAAAATAAAGTTATGAAATAATACTAATTTTTATCTTTTATGTTAATGCTGAAGAAGGGCATTTGGCTTCTGAAATTCAATAACTGGATTAGATGGATGAGGATGAATTGGAGCGCCTCAAAGGAAAGAGACTTGAGGCACTAAGGAAAGCTCAGCAGCAGAAACAAGAGTGGCTTTATAAAGGACATGGAGAATACAGAGAAATTACTAATGAGAGAGAATTTTTTCAAGACATGAAGGAGAGTACACAAGTGGTTTGCCATTTCTACAGAGACACTACATTCAGGTGTAAAATATTAGACAGACATTTGGTGATCTTGTCTAAGAAACAATGGAGACCAAATTTTTGAAGCTTAATGTGGAAAAAGCACCTTTTCTTCGTGAGAGACTCCATATCAAAGTCATTCCCACACTAGCACTGATCAAGGATTGAAAAGCACAAGATTACATTGTTGGATTTACTGACCTAGGAAATACAGATGACTTCACCACAGAAACTTTAGAATGGAGACTTGGTTGTTCTGATATTCTTAATTACAGTGGAAATTTAATGGAGCCACCAATTCAGAACCAAAAGAAATTTGGAACTAACTTCACAAAACTGGAAAAGAAAACTATCAGAGGAAAAATATATGATTCAGATTCTGATGATGATTGAAGATCAGCTTTAATTGTTTTTAACTCACCTTTTTATTTTACAGTCACATATTTTCTAAATTTTGTTTAAATACATTGGTCATGTAATATTCCTGGAGTTTTATACAATTGCATCACAATGAATTATGCTTCAAGTTCAGGAAAACTGTCCAGATTCTCTATTTTTTTACATTTATTTTATTGCAACATGGTTCTTACCTCTTTATACCATTCACAATTGCATTTATAAACTACTAAATTGGAAGGTCCAGAACTACTAAATTGGAACTACTAAATTGGAGGGTCCAGAGACTCTCAGACATGGGGCAGAGCTGCTCCTTACTCTCCCTGTGCCCAGCCATTCATGAGGCACTGGGGAGGCATGGCGGGTTCTAGCCTAGCCCACCACCCCAGCAGAGCCTCAAAACAAGCCAGGCGACACCCCCTACTCCACGGGGCTGCCATTTTCCACATTTGGACTTCTCTCTCATCAGAACTCTACCCAGCAGACCAGCCCATCACAGCCCTACTTGTGCGGCCGCTTGCTCATGTTGTATTTGATATGCCAAATACCAGTAACAATTATATTACGTCATTCCCATGACCTAATATAATTGTTTGAGGCTTTTTCTGTTCCTGTAGCAAGGCTATGCCCTTGGCTTTACTGGCATGAGACAAGACATATGGAGATATTACTGGTGCCCGGTCTAGCAAATAGATGATGAACAGGAGGATGGTGATCGTGATGTTAATGCTGAGTTATGTAGAAATACAAAATTTCTATTTTAATCCTAATATAACATTTGCTGATAAATCTCAGTTATCTGCTTCTCTGGGGAAATATTGAACACATTTTGGTCATATCCATGTTTTCAAGCAGCAAAGAAGATAATTAAAAAATTCATAGTGATAGGCATTAAAAGCCTAGTATAGCCTATCACCACAAGATAATTAAAAAATTCAGTGTGATAGGCATTAAAGCATAGTATAGCCTTTCACCACAAACTGGGAGAAAATATAATTACATGTGTTATTTGTAAGTTACACATGTCATAACTTCAACAAGTTTTGAGATGAAATGCTTGGAGAAATCAAGAAATTATAAATCTACTGGAAACAATATATTTGTTAAATTGATAATATTAGCAAAGGAAAATAGCACTTAACATATATTAATATTTGATCATATAATAGAAGACACTGATATAGATTTTGTGAATCTATATTCTATTAATAAATTGGGTTTATATAAAAACAGAAAACTCTGGAGCAAGAGTGAATGTACAGAATCCCTACCCTGCACATTTCCTACCCTAGTGTCATCTTTGGGGACCACCAAGGATCACCTCTTGCAGACAGCCAGGACTAATCGCTGAGCACCAGAGGATGTTGCCAAAAAGGAAAAACATATAACAATAAGCTCTAATGCTTATTTCTGAACAACAGAAAGCAACATTGATGTTAATTAGAACATTTAAGATTTAATCTTCACCAACTTAATTTATATATTTAATAAAAATCTTTTATTAGACTTTTCTAGTTTTATTTTCTAGATTTATATTTTCTAGCCTTATCTCAAAACATTTTGAAATATAAGTTCTAAGAGGATTTTCTGAACCATATATTAGCATACTATTACTAGTAATTAAACTAATTTTAACTAAGCATTATGACTTTATATTATGAATATATAGACTCATAACTAAACATTATGACTTTACATTAAGAATATATAGATTATGAATATATTTAAAATCCAGAACTTATACTTCTTTAATAAAGTCATTATATTCATTTGATCACTTGATCACTTGAATCCCGTTATTCATCGATTTGCTCGAGCGGGCGCCAGTAACATTTCCATTGGACCCTATCATGTGCCAATGTAGCCCAATGGCATCTGGTTGATTCAGGAATATGAAGAGCCTCAAACCGTTCCTTTGGGGTCTTTACAAGGAAGTCTGACCATCTTGCAGGTGGGCAGCCACGTGATCTTTTGATATCCCGTGGGATCCAGTCAGTAATGGCTCTAGTCCAGCGGTTGCCTCCAAATCGCATTACATGTCCAGCCCATCTGGTTTTCGATGCCTTGGCAAACGAGACAGCGTCCCTAATTCTGGAATAGCGATGGAGGTCAGAACTACGACTGGGGTTCCTTCTCTCACCTGAGTGAGGCGTGATATTCCAAGCATAGCTCTTTCGATTCCTCTCTGGGACACCCGAATAGCATTCTCATCCTGCTTTCGTAGGGCCCAGGTCTCTGAGGCGTATGTTAATGCAGGGAGAATGGTGGAGTCGAAGATTTGTGCCCAGAGCCGGAGGTTCTTTGTCCTTTTAGCTATTTCTTCGATGCCTTTGAAGGCATTCCACGCAGCTCTCTTCCTCCTGCGCAGCTCAGGTTTTAGGTCGTTCATCATGTTGACTTCTCGACCTAGGTACACATAACTGCTACATTCAGAGGTGTTTGTTCCATTGAGAGTGAATGGGGCCTCTGGAACTAGTTCATTTCTCATGAACATAGTTTTTTCAGATTCAGCTGTAGACCTACCTTTCCACATTCTCGGTAAAAGTCAGCCAGCATTTGTGCCGCTTGGCTAATGTTTGGTGTTATTAGAACAATGTCATCAGCGAAGCGGAGGTGGTGTAGTTGCCGACCATCTATCTTCACTCCCATTCCTTCCCATTCTAATTGTCTCATTATGTTCTCGAGGGTGGCACTGAAGAGTTTTGGTGAGATGGTATCACCCTGTCGAACCCCTCTTTTTACATTAATGATCACTTCTTTGTAGAATGGTGAGATCCTGGTGGTGAATCTGTAATACAGCTCACGAAGGATCTTGATGTATTGGGTTTGAACACCCTGTTTGACTAGGGCTTCGATAACTGCTTCAGTCTCCACAGAATCAAAGGCTTTCTGTAAATCAATGAACGTGAGACAGAGTGGCATCTTGTACTCCCTACAAACCTCAATGAGCTTGGTTACTGTGTGGATATGGTCGATTGTGCTGAATCCTTTCCGGAAACCTGCTTGCTCGCATGGTTGTCCTTCATCTAGTGTTCTGCTAATCCTGTTCAGGATGACTCGTGTAAACAGCTTGTAGATGACAGACAACAGGCAGATGGGGCGATAGTTGCCAATGTCGTGAATGTCTCCCTTCTTGAACAGTAGAACTGTCCTGCTGGTTTTCCATTGGGAGGGCACCTTGCTTTCGGACAGGTAGTGTGTGAAGAGCCGAGCTATTGTATTGATGAGTACCAACGGCAGATTCTTCAGATGTTCGGGTCTGACTTTGTCTGGGCCTGATGCTGTTCCCTTCTTTACCGATGAGATGGCATGTCGGATTTCAGAAGGGAGAACGTTGGGAATGACATATCCATCCTGTGGAATTTGGTATGTGGGCAGGTGGATGTGGCTATCAAAGATATTTGAGTAGAAGTCCTGGATAATCTTCTCCATTGCCTTTCTGGAAGATGTGATAGATCCATCAGGGCGTCGGAGGGCAGTCATCTTGGTCTTATAGTTGGCGAAGGACAGGCGGGCAGTGCGAATACTTTTCCCGGCTTCTGCTGCATCTTCCAGTATTTCTGCTCTTCTGTCTTTGAGGTCTGCTTTTATCGCTTCTCTGCACTGTTTAGCAAGCTTGGATGTTAGCATTTGGTCTCCTGAGGCTCGCGCCTTGCCACGTTGGCGAATGAGCTCAAGAGTTTCTGAAGACAAGCATCCTTTTGTGTCTTTCTCTCTCTCGGCATTCTTCGCACAATCATGGAGGTGCTGAACCAGTCGGTTGTATTCTTCATCGATGTCATCAATGATGGTATCTTCCCATGTTGCCGCAATCGTGCCGAAGAGTTCCCAGTTGGTGGTCGTTCTGGGAGTTCTCTTCTTAAACTTTGCAGCTTTTTCTCCCCGTTGCGGGAAGTAGAATTTTGCACGGAAGGAGACGGTGGTCCGATCCTGTCTGGAATTTGGGGACAACAGCAACATCGGTCAGACAAAACCGTCGATTGAAGATGATGTGGTCAATTTCATTGTGGAACTGTCCGCCAGGAGATTTCCATGTCCAACGTTTCGCTTCAGCCTTCTGAAACTGTGAGTTCCCATGAATAGTCTTGGTGGACATGATGAACTCAGATAGTCTCTCACCCTGTTCGTTCCATTCTAGGCCATGGGTCCCGATGTGGAGTTCTTCAGCCGATCTTCTCGGTCCTATCTTGGCATTAAAATCACCGACTATGATCTTGTAGAAGGTGTGATCTTTTTATAGAACTCCTCCAATTCCATGTAGAATTTCTCAATTTCATCTTCTTTGTATGTGGATTTGGTGCATAGACAATGAAGATAGAAATTGCTGGCAGTGGGCCACATCTCCTCAAGTGTAATCGTCCTATTCGGTTTGTTAGGCATTCAAATGAATCAATGTTGACAGCCATGTTTGTGTTGACAAGGACACCAACGCCACCGATGCCTCTTTCATCACATGTTCCAAGGAACAATTCTTCTCCGTTGTCAAATACAGCATGATGCGACTGGCGCCTCCTCGTCTCAGTCAGACCAATGATGTCGCACTTGATCTTTCTTGCTTGCAGCATCAGATCCTCAATATATGCTTCCAATGCCAGTGTACGTGCATTGAAAGTACAGACAGTCATTTTAGTCCTTCTTCGTTTTGGCAGCCTAGGACAGCCGTGAAATTTTATCAGGCACTGCTTGTTTGCCTTTCTTACTGCTGCGGTATTAAGGGCTCTTTCGGGGTCAGGAAAATAAACATTTGTGTTACTGGATTTGGCATATCTAACACGCATTGGACAGCTTGCCAGGCTCTGCCATGCGGGTGCTATATTCTCATTACTTTGTGGGGCTCTCTCAGAGGGGTGGGTAGAATATTTGTGGTAATTTGGAGGTAAATGCGGCCGCTCAGTGGCTGCGCGCAACGGGAAAGCTGGTTTCCGCTCTGCCGGGTGTACCTGTGTCTTAGGCTCAAGCATTCCTGGGATTGAAATACTCTCCTCTGAAGGGCGGGTCTCTGCAGGGTGGGTCCTTGTAGGCTGGGTTTCTGACAATCTGGGCTGGAGACTGGATTAATCTGTGGGCTGGAGACTGGATTAATATGCTGGGGGAGATTTTACCAGCTGCAGAGTGTGGATTGTGACACAGATCGCTGCCAGCAAGGTGTGGGGGGTTTCTCTGGGCTCCTCCGAGGCTCCATCGGGATGGTGGACTCGGGGTCGGAAGTTGCTCTCGTGGTCCATGGAATGCAGGGGGTTCAACGGGGAAAGCTGGTTTCTGCTCTGCCGGGGTGTACCTGTGTAGTATCATTATATTCAGTTATTAAAATATTGGAAAAGTGACAGAGAGTAGGTATAGTGGGTAGGATGCTTGCTTTGCACACAGAAAGCAGACCCAAGTTCAATTCTTTGCTCCACATATGGTTCTTTGCAGTGCTTCCAGGAATTATACTGAGCAAAAAGCCAGGTGTTGATCCCTGGCATCCCATATGGTCCCCTGAGCACTGCCAGGAGTAATTCCTGAGTGCAGAGCCAGGAGTAACCCCTGAGTGTCACCGGGTGTGACCCCCAAAAAAAGCCAGGTGTAAGTCCTAAGCATCACTAATGTTATCACAAAACACACACACACACACACACATGCACACACACACAATATCTAGAAAGAAAAATCTCAGTTTTTATACCATTTAGAATAATTTACACATATATCTATGACTTCAATATAAATAACAATGAATAACAGTTAAAATTAATTCCTAGTAATGAAAAATTATATCCAGAACATTTAAAGACCAGTCACTGTCTGAGAGAAAATATTTACCAGTGACTTCTCCAGATGACTTTTATTCATATTATGAAACCATTTAAAGTTCAACAAAATGAAAATAAGCAACTTTAATACAAAATGGACAAAAAATTTTTAAACATCTCACCAAAGAATATATACACATGAGGTGCTCAGAAAGATAACACATGTCTTTAGGTGCTTTCCCTGCATGCAACCAACCCAGCTTACAACTACCAGCACCACTTGATCACTTAAGCACAGACCAGAAGCATATATATGCCACGCACTGTTGGCTATAGCCTAAGCCCTTATGGGGGAAAAAATTACACGTGAAAAATAAGCACATAAGAATAAGTGATACAAAAATATAATCAGAAAAAGCAAATTAAAGTAACACTGAGATGCTATTAGAAAAAATAGAAATCTGGAACACTGAGGTCAAATATTGGTGACAATACAGAGCAGCAGGAAATCTCATCCATTGCCGTGGTAGATACCAAAGGGCAGTCACCAATAAAACTGTGTTCACTTCTCAGGAAACTGTCCAAGAGGAAGCAAACTACATACTTTTTCTTACAGTGCTATAATATTCTATTGTGTTTATATACTACACAACTTTCTTTATGTAAGGTCCACACCCAAGAGGTCTTACTCCTGACTCTATGCTCAGGTTATATCAGGGCTTGGCAGAAGATGGGGTGGGCGGGGACAGACGTGGTGCTGGTAATGGAGCGTGAATGCATGCAAGGCAAGCGTCCTGCCACTGTACTAGATCTCCATCCTCACAATGATGTCTTGAGACATTCAATTTGTCTTTGAACTTTTATTTCATATCCTGCCTATTTTACTTAGTGCTGCAGTGAATCATATTTCACAAATAATAATTTTCTACTTTTTATTTTAATTTGTTAAAAAGAAAATAAATGGACTATAAGATCTTGCCACCATACTCCTCAGGATTTATTCAAATGTATAAAATGTAAATTGACAAAGAAATTTTAATGTGGGTGTTTATTATACTTTAAGTTTTCTATATGCTCTCTAGAAAACAAAAATTACATGGTTAAAATTCAGTGGTTTTCAGGGCTATAGGGGAAGTGATGAATAGGTAGAACATTAATTGTTTTTAGTGCAACAAATTATTCTATTACCATCAAGGTATATACATGGCATTATACATGTGTTCAGATCCATAGACTGTCCCCCAACAAGAGAGAGCTAAAATAAAAACTAAGAATTTTGAATGATTATAACTTATCAATGGAGGTGCATAAGCTCTAACAATGTACCACCTTGTTGGTAAATGCTGATAAGGAGTGAGCAGGGAGGGACTGGAGGTGTGTGGATGCTCCTTTCCTTCTGGTAACTTTGGTGATTCCCACTTTTGGGGAGCCGCCTACCTGGGCTCGAACTGGTTTTGCTCTGTTAATCTGGTCGTGAGGTAGTTTCCCAGAGTCCAGACAGCGAAGGTGGTGGCTAGTGTGGTGGACGGAGTCTCATTCGGCTGCTTCCGGGACCCCCAGAGGTACACTCGGCAGAGCAGAAACCAGCTTTTTCCTTTGAACCCCCTGCATTCCATGGACCACAAGAGCAACTTCCGACCCGAGTCCACCATCCCGATGGAGCCTCGGAGGAGGCCACAGAGAAACCCCACACATCTTGCTGGCAGCGATCTTCACAATCCACACTCCACAGCTGGTCAGATCTCCACCCAGCAGATTAATCCAGTCTCCAGCCCGCAGATTAATCCTAGCCTCCAGCCTGGCTTGTCAGAAACCCAGCCTACAAGGACCCACCCTGCAGAGACCCGCCCTTCAGAGAGAGGTATTTCAAGGCCATGAATGCTTGAGCCTAAGACACAGGTGTACTCCCTGCAGAGCAGAAACCAGCTTTCCCCATTGCGCCACGGCCGATTTACCCCCAAATTACCGTAAATATTCCACCCACCCCTCTGAGAGAGCCCCACAAAGTAATGAGAATATAGCGCCCGCATGGCAGAGCCTGGCAAGCTCTGTGATGATTGTTCAATATGCCAAATCCAGCAACAGAAATGTTTATTTTCCTGACCCGAAAGAGCCCTTAATGCGGCAGCAGTAAGAAAGGCAAACAAGCAGTGCCTGATAAAAATTTCACAGCCATCCTAGGTTGCCAAAACAAAGGACTAAAATGACTGTACTTTCAATGCATGTATGCTGGCATCGAAGCATATATTGAGGATCTGATGGTATAAGCGCAAAAAGACAAAGTATGACATCATTGGTCTGATTGAGACGAGGAGGCATCAGGTGCATCATGCTGTATTTGACACCGGAGAAGAATTGTTCCTTGGAATATGCGACGAAAAGAGGCAACTGTGGCGTTGGTGTCCTTGTCAACACAAACATGGCCGTCAACATTGATTCATTTGAATGCCTAACAAACCGAATAGGACGATTACACTTGAAGCGATGTGGCCCACTGCCAGCAATTTCTATCTTCATTGTCTACGCACCAACATCCACATACAAAGAAGATAAAATTGAGAAATTCTACATGGAATTGGAGGAGTTCTATAAAAAAGATCACACCTTCTACAAGAACATAGCCGGTGATTTTAATGCCAAGATAGGACCAAGAAGATCGACTGAAGAACTCCACATCAGAACCCATGGCCTAGGAATGGAACGAACAGGGTGAGAGAATATCTGAGTTCATCATGTCCACCAAGACCATTCATGGGAACTCACAGTTCCAGAAGGCTGAAGCGAAACGTTGGACATGGGAATATCCTGGCAGACAGTTCCACAATAAAATTGACCACATCATCTTCAATCAACGGTTTTGTCTGACTGATGTAGCTGTCGTCCCCAAATTCCAAACAGGATCAGACCACCCCGTCTCCTTCGTGCAAAAATTCTACTTCCCATAGCGGGAGAAAAGGCGCAAAGTTTAAGAAGAGAACTCCCAGAACGACCACCAACTGGGAACTCTTTGGCAGCATTGCAGCAACGTGGGAAGATACCATCATTGATGACATCGATGAAGAATACAACCGACTGGTTCAGCACCTCCATGATTGTGCGAAGAATGCCGAGAGAGAAAGACACAAAAAGGATGCTTGTCTTCAGAAACTCTTGAGCTCATTCTCCAACGTGGCAAGGCGCGAGCCTCAGGAGACCAAATGCTAAAGTCCAAGCTTGCTAAACAGTGCAGAGAAGCGATAAAAGAAGACCTCAAAGACACAAGAGCAGAAATACTGGAAGATGCAGCATAAGCGGGAAAAGCATTCGCACCACCGCCTGTCTTTGCCAACTATAAGACCAAGATGACTGCCCTCTGACACCCTGATGGATCTATCACATCTTCCAGAAAGGCAATGGAGAAGATTATCCATGACTTCTACTGTGATCTCTCTTTTTTTTTTTTTAATATTTTATTACACCACAATGTGATATACAATTACAAAGATGTTCATGTTTGGGTTTCCGTCATACAGTGTTCCAGCACCCATCCCCTCCACCAGTGCCCACATCCCACCACCAATGTCCCCACTTCCCTCCCCCTCCCTAGCCTGCCTCTATGGCAAGTTCTTTATCTCTTCTCTCTCTCTCTTTCTCTCTTCTCTTACATTGTGGATTGCAATACATACATTTAGAGATTATCATGTATATCTTTTTTCCTATTTTCAATGCTCAGTTCTAGGCTGGTATTATCACTTTTGACAAATATTAGCACACTGTTCCCTTCTCTGTCTTACCTAACCACTGATTCCCACATGTTTGTGGTAGATTCCACCTTTTTTTTTAATTGAAAGATGCTCATGTAGAGCTTTGGTTCTACAGTGTTCCAACACGCACCCCTCCGCCCAAAACCATCTCCCATCACCAATGTCCCCACCTCCCTCCCCCTCCCGCATTACCTCAACCACTTGGCGGGTTCTGTATGTCATTTCTTTCCTCTTTATATCTCCCTCCCAACAAACTTTCCTGCTCTTCGGTGGAATGCAGTGCATTAAAAGACATTACTGTTTCACTATTTTAGTGGACCGTGCGGCCGCTTGCGGTCAGTGTCAGCTCGAAGCTGACACTTCCGAGCCTGGGCTCGAACTGGTTTTGCTCTGTTGATCTGGTCGTGAGGCAGTTTCCCAGCGTCCGGACAGCAAAAATGGTGGCTAGTGTGATGGGTGAGTCTCATCCGGCTGCTTCCGGGACCCCCCAGAGGCGACGGGCCACTCCCCTAAACCCATCTGCCCTCCTCGGGGTTCCATGGTCAGCTAGGCCCGGCGCAGAGCCGAGTGCCAGCCTACCCAGCCGTCCGTGAGGCCCCTGTATGCTGGCCACGTGCAGCTCCCGGGCAGGGCCACCAGGCTCGACAAGATGGAGGGGGAAGGGACGACCACGCCTCCATCTGACGACTTCCCAGTGATTCCTGCCTCTGGAGCCGCCTACCTGGGCTCCAACTGGCTTTGCTCTGTTGATCTGGTCGTGAGGCAGTTTCCCATCGTCCGGACAGCAAAAAATGGTGGCTGGGCTCGAACTGGCTTTGCTCTGTTGATCTGGTCGTGAGGCAGTTTCCCAGCATCCGGACAGCAACAATGGTGGCTGGGCTCGAACTGGCTTTGCTCTGTTGATCTGGTTGTGAGGCAGTTTCCCAGCGTCCCAGACAGCAAAAATGGTGGCTGGGCTCAAACTGGCTTTTGCTCTGTTGATCTGGTCGTGAGGCAGTTTCCCAGTGTCGGACAGCAAAAATGGTGGCTAGTGTGATGGGCGGAGAGTCTCATCCGGCTGCTTCCGGGACCCCCAAGAGGCGACGGCCCACTCCCAAAACCCATCTGCCCTCCTCGGGGTTCCATGGTTAGCTAGGCCCGGCTAGCGAGCTGGCGCCAGCCTCCCCCCAGCCGTCCGTGAGGCCCTGTATGCTGGCCCCCGTGCCTACTGTGATCTCTTTGATAGCCACATCCACCTGCCCACATACCAAATTCCACAGGATGGATATGTCATTCCCAACATTCTCCCTTCTGAAATCCGACATGCCATCTCGTCGGTAAAGAAGGGAACAGCACCAGGTCCAGACAAAGTCAGACCCGAACACCTGAGAATCTGCCTCCAGTACTCATCAATGCACTAGCTTGGTTCTTCACACTCTACCTGTCCGAATGCAAGGTGCCCTCCCAATGGAAAACCAGCAGGACAGTTCTACTGTTCAAGAAGGGAGACATTCACGACATCGGCAACTATCGCCCCATCTGCCTGTTGTCTGTCATCTACAAGCTGTTTACATGAGTCATCCTGAACGGGATTAGCAGAACACTAGATGAAGGACAACAATGCGAGCAAAGCAAAGCTTCTGGAAAGGATTCAGCACAATCGACCATATCCACACAGTAACCAAGCTCATTGAGGTTTGTAGGAAGTACAAGATGCCGCTCTGTCTCACGTTCACTGATTTACAGAAAGCCTTTGATTCTGTGGAGACTGAAGCAGTCATCGAAGCCCTAGTCAAACAGGGTGTTCAAAACCCAATACATCAAGATTCTTCGTGAGCTGTATTACGGATTCACCACCATTCTACAAAGAAGTGATCATTAATGTGAAAAGATGGGTTTGACAGGGTGACACCATTTCACAAAAAACTCTCAGTGCCACCCTCGAGATTATCATGCAACCATTAGAATGGGAAGGAATGGAAGTGAAGAGAGATCTTCGGCAACTACACCACCTCCGCTTAGCTGATGACATCATTCTAGTAACACAAACATTAGCCAAGCAGCACAAATGCTGGCTGACTTTTACCGAGAATGTGGAAAGATAGGTCTACAGCTGAATCTAAAGAAAACCATGTTTATGAAGAATGAACTAGTTCCAGAGGCCCCATTCACTCTCAATGGAACAAACATGTCTGAACGTAGCAGTTATGTAATGTGTCGAGGAGAAATCAACATGATGAATGACCTAATACCTGAGCTGCGCAGGAGGAAGAGAGAGCGGCATGGAATGCCTTCAAAGGCATCGAAGAAATAGCTAAAAGGACAAAAGAACCTCCGGCTCCGGGGCACATTACTTTTGACTCCACTGTTCTCCCTGCATTAACATATGCCTCAGAGACCTGGGCCCTACGAAAGCAGGATGAGAATGCTATTCGGTCTCCCAGAGAGGAATCAAAAAGAGCTATGCTTGGAATATCACACCTCACTCAAGTGAGAGAAGGAATCGGAGTTCTGACCTCCATTGCTATTCCAGAATCAGGGATGCTGTCTCATTTGCCAAGGCATCGAAAGTCAGATGGGCTGGACATATAATGCGATTTTGAGACAACTGCTAGACTAGAGCCATTACCGACTGGATCCCATGGGATGTCAAAATATCATGTGGCCGCCACCTACAAGATGGTCAGACTTCCTTGTTAAGACCCTGAATGAACGGTTTGAGGCTCTTCATATTCCTGAATCAACCAGATGCCATTAGGCGACATTTGCACGTGATAGGGACCAATGGAAATGTTACTGGCGCCTGCTCGAGCAAATAGATGAATAACGGGATTCAAGTGATCAAGTGAAGTGAAGTTTGGATGTGAGTGTTACACAGTGTTAATATTCTTAAAACACAGTAAAAATAAATATGTTCTAGAAGCAAGAGTTTAAGTAGATACAAAGTACCATAAGTATAAAGCAGGTTGAAAAGACATTACTTGTACCAACAGCTAAAGTCAGAAAGATACAGCAAAGGATACACTTGCTTAGGTCTGAAAACTAACAATGTAAAATTCTAAGTCACAAAATTGCTACAATTTACAGCAGTTACTTGCAAAAAATAGAATTATTTTCCACATTATACTTAATAATCACTTAAAAGTTTAAAAGGTAGCAAGACTGTTAAATATAAAAATATAATTCAGGGGCTAAGAGGAAACACAATAATAATTTTGCTTTTTAATTCAGAGATGTTTTTAAGATTGCATGTAAGAGGAATTTTTTCTAGAAAAAACATAATTAGGGGACTGGATCGACAGTACATCAGGTAGAGTACTTGCTTTGCACACTGTCCCCTGAACATCGCTGGCTGTGACCTCAAACCCTATTCCCCTAAAAAGAGAAAAAAAATATGAAAAGTAATGAATGAATTTAAAAGATCAGTGGAAAAGGGAAAAGGCAAAACATATGATATCTAAATTGAAAATATTCTAGATATGACAGATTTGCCACTAGGGCTTTTATCCAATAACATGGGATCAGTAAAGTAAGAGTGGATATACAGATGAGCATTGTGTATTAATTTGAGATTTCCAATTAGGTTCAGCCTTGTGAGAAATTTTCCAGTCTGGTGAATCACTCTGATGTTGGGGGAAACTAGGGGTAAATATGGGGTGGTAATTGACATATGGGTTTCTTTGTATATTTCTCTCAAAATTTTATAAGCTAAAATGACTTTGGAACCCAGTCTTCAAAAACAATTTCAAGCATAAAACTGAAAGTGTCTTTAAAAAACAAAGAAAAAGGCAATGAAGTGACTATACAGTTCATGTTTGAGGAAGATTAATTATTATCTTTGGATGGGGGAAATATTTTAAAAATTCTGCATGAAGTACATAAGCTCAATATAATGTTTTAATATTTTAAATGAAAATATTAATGCATTACTATTCTAAAATAATAGTATATTTAGTTTAAAAATAAAAAGAAATCCAAAAGAAAGAAATAAAAGGAGCATGAATAAACTTTAATTTTAAACAGGCACAACCTTGGATTTGTGTAGCTGCCAACTAGGAGTCAAAACAAAGCATCTTTCTGAAGATGGAAGTTGGTTCTTTAGAGTCTCCAGCAGTTGGCTTAAGAGAAGCAAATGTAACTCCAGCAACTATAAAAAAGTTAACTACTGGGCTGGGTAAGGCACAGGGCATTTGCCTTGCATGCTGCCTAACCCGGTTGGATCCTCAGCACCCCATATTGTCTCCCAAGCACGGCCAGGAATAATTCCTGAATAACCCTTGAGTGTCGTTGGGTGCGACCCAAAAGCAGAAAAAAAAAAAAAAAGAGCTAACTACTGGGTCACAAAAAATGTCCCTTACAGTTGCTTCTCAGTACAGCTTTCATATTAAGTTCTTGCTTTGAAGACTGAATTCCAACACCTCGATCTAAGCAACCTCAACATATATGTCAAAGTTCTGAAAAAGCTGCAGACTTTGTCAGCTATGTTAATATATGCCTTTGATAAAAATCAAACATGAAAATGAGACGAAGATTTAGAGAGTTTGGAAAACAAATTTCATTCATTAAACTGTTTCACCAGAGAATGGAGTCTTCAGGGCTGTATTAGCGGCCTGTTGGGTAATTAAGAGAGACAGTGAGCAAACCCAGTAGAAAGTTACAAGCACAGAAGATTAAAAATATAGGCAATAGCTGAAACACATTATCACAGAAAGAGTCACGGACTTTTGGACAATGGTCATTACTTTTTTTTTTTTTTAAAGAAAGGTATTTGAAAATATCTTTAGAAACATAAAGCTGAAAGAATAGTGCCAGGGTCAAGAACACTCTAAACAGAACACCTGGTAATAAGAAATGCATAAAGAGAAAGCAAATACACAGGGTCCCATTCATATCAAAGTAGACACAATGTTAAAAGAAATTGAGAAAGTAGATCACAGTAAAATAAGGCCAAAGGAAGCACACAGAGACAGTGAGGATGAAAGTATGCACATGATTGAACAAATACGCTGTGAAGATTGTGTTCTGATGCATATTTAGTCTGACACTCAAAAGAAGAGGTTGAGATGGAAACTCAAGAGGTTTCTGAGAATTTTCCCAAACTCAGACACATAACTAAAATCTACTTGTTAAAAAGGCCCTGTCAATCTGCGCAGAATAAATCAAGAAATACATATCTAAACATATGGAAGAAATTTCACTGAGGGAAAAATATGAAAAAATTGAAAGCATTTCTGTTTAAAATATCTGAAAAAATAAAGAGTATCTTCCTATGTACACCTGCAAAGTGCAGTTTTCAAAAGCCAGGACATAATTATTATATTAAAACTCAAGATGATTATTATAGTGTAACAATGACTGGAAGGGGAATTGAGAAGTTTTGTGTTATTTAATGGTCATTGATTAAGGAATTATATAATATAGACAAGTTAATTTTGTGTAAATGGATAGCATCCTAATTAAAATCATAGAAGGGAGTTCCATGGACCAGTTCAAACTGCTTCTAAAATTGAAATGCTTGAGTAAATCTCAAAAAAAAAAGAGTATTATATAAACATTACAATATAGAGAAAGAAAGAGTGCAGACTGTAAGGTAACAACAATATTTTTAAACTAAATAGAGACAGTGATATACTTGACCTATGTAAAAAGAGAGATTCTAGAAACCAAAACATAAATAAGTGAACATTACTGTATAAGAGAAAAACAAAACAAAATCATAATTTCAAGTGTCCAATTGTGTATAAATCATAATAGTAAGAAATATATTCATAATAATAAGAAAATTGGCTTGCTATAATCTTTATAAATCCACACTAAAAAATTTTAATCTATTAGGAAAAACTTATAATGTATAAAAAGCACACACCTGTTAAATAAATACATAAAAAGTACTGTTCTAACATGGGAGGCTGAATCAACTTCAATAATATTAAAAAATAAAAACATATAAAAGAAGCCAGAGTGATAGCACAGCGGGAGGGCATTTGCCTTGTATGCAGCCAACCCGGTACGATCCCAGCATCCCATATGGTCCCCAGAGCACAGCCAGGAGGTAATTCCTGAGTGCAGAGCCAGGAGTAACTCCTGAGCCAATATTGATAGGTGTGACCCAAAAAATCAAAATACACACACACACACACACACACACACACACACACACACACACATAGAAAACCTTGATATATCTGTTTCAGAATTATTGCACCAATCATTAAAAAATCCCTAAAGAAATCCAAATAATAAGAAACAGCTTAAAAGAAGATTTTTAAATCTCACAAAAGTGTTTTAAATGTTATATGACTTTTTGGTATTTGAGTCATACAACTTGGTAGCTTCATCATTTTATATTCGACAGAATGATGTCAAACTCAGCTATTTCTATTTCATTGTTCTATGTATACAATTGTTTCCTATATTTCAATTATGAGCATTTTTCAAATCTTAAAAGACTTTAAAAAGTTATTTTCTTATACTATCACATGTTATATCTTCATATTTTTATGATGTGCTTTTCCTTTCACTTGCGTCAAAGATAGCAACAATGATGTGAATTTACCTCCTCTATCTCGAAGAAGTTTCTTTATAAATTACTTTCCAGTGCACATTTTCAGCTGATGAATTCCCTCAGTTTCAGTTTGGCTGAACAATCTCTTTACTTCATTTTGCTCTTATAAATTTTGAAAGTACAAAACTTTGAAAGTATTAATTTGGGAGTGCACTTCCAGTGTTTCTTTTGAAAACTGGATAAATATCATGAGGATAAGGAATCTATGCTCTCTCTTTGGCTGTATATTTATTGCATGTGAACATATGTACGGTTTGCATTATTATTATCATTATTATGGGGCTTACTTCTGGCTCTCAATGAGGTATTACTACTAGCAGGTGCTCAGAGTACCATATTGGATGCTGAGGGGTCAAGTACAGGTCAAGTGTATGCAAGGCAAGTACCCCACCCTTTGTACTTTCTCTCTCTCTCTGTCCCACAGTGCGCTGTTAAAAATGCAGTAATGAGGGGCCGGAGCGATAGCCCAGCGGGTAGAGTGTTTGCCTTGCGCGAGGCAAACCGGTTCGAGCCCCCGGCATCCCATATGGTCCCCAGAGCACCGCCAGGAGTAATTCCTGAGTGCAGAGCCAGGAGAAACCCCTGAGCATTGCTGTGTGTGACCCGAAAAGCAAAAAAAAAAAAAAAAAAATGCAGTAATGAGGAGCAAGAGAGAGGAGTGCTACAGGTAGGTCATTTGTCTTGCATGTGGCTTAGCGAGATCCCAGCATTCTAAGTGGTCCTCCAAAAAATCACCAGGAGTGATCCCTGAGTACAAAGACAAGGATTAAGATTTGAGCACCCCAATGTTGCCCCAAAACCTAAAAACACACTTATCATGATCTAAACCAAGCTATACTTTTATCGAATAAAGACAAGACCCAGATAACACATAGTGAAAGTCAACTGTAATCCAGAATTCCTTTTCATAATCTCTCAAGCTCTCTTCATATGATAAAGAGATAGTGATATAACTATTTTATGAATTTTAATTTTCTTTACTATGATATGCCTGGACAAACATTCTCTTGTTCATTGCAGATTTGTAAAGTTCCTTGAATTGGAAAATTGTTTTTCAAAAATTTTCATGACAATTTTTAAAATTGCTGGTCTTTATGTCTTCAAACATTACATCTTGCATTTCTCTCCCCTCCCCTTTGAGGACCCTAGTAAAAAATCTGTTTCGGCTCTACTCATTCGGTATCCCATATGTCTTATTATTAAAAAAAAACACTTTCTGTGAATAAGTCTGCATATTTTCTTCTATTTTATGTTTTGCTTTTTCTCTCTACAGTTATGCTTTCTCTCTAATTGAAACCACCATGGGGATATAAATATAATTTTTCATTGCTTCAAATATTTAGTATTGTTCCTTTATCTGAGCTAGTATTGCTCATCTCTATAATGCCATTTACTCCCCTTAATATATTAAACAGAGTTATTTTAAACTATCACTACTATTTCCAATATATTGGTCCCTGAATGTCTATTTATATTAGCAACATTTTCTTTAGATTTATAACACATTTTAGTGAGGTCTTGATTTTAATTAAGGAAAATCTTTTTAGAGACAAAAAGCAAGGCTCCTTTTATATTATGGTTTATAGAGAAAAGGAAAAAGGGGGATTGTGTCTCCCCCCCCCTCCCCAGGGGTCCTAAGGCCACCAGCTCAAAGGGACCCACTGTGAATTCCATGGCAGCAGATGCTGGGGCACAGCGGGGTCCCCGATGTTACTCATAATCTGTTAGGGCTCTCTGCCTGTGCCCAGGGGGCCACTATTCCCTGACCCATTGACAGAAGAAACAAGGCCAGAGATTACTGAAGGTTACGTTTAATAAATCTTCTGTAACTGTTGCTTTTTAAAAAATTTTTTTATTTTTACAATTACAAAGATATAATATTAAAAAGTTCATATTAAGGTTTTGGTCATACAGTGTTCCAGCACCCGTCCCTCCACCAGTGCCCATCTCCCACCACCAATGTCCCCGGTTCCCTCCCCCTCCCCCTGCTCTCCTCCATGGCAGGTTCTTTATTTCTTTCCCTTTCTCTCTCTTTCTCTTTTCCTTCCCTTCCAGACTATGGATTACAGAACATACATTAAAGGGTTGTCATGTGTATCTTTTGCCTCTGTTTAATGCTCAGTTCTAGGTTGGCATTAGTGCGTAACTGTTACTTTTTGCTTCACTTGCTGCTCGCTGCAGGAACATCTCTCGGCGGACCTCTGGTTCTCTTCAGGCGTGTTCTGCAGACTGCTCTCCTGAGGGGCTTCTGTGCAGGCTGGTCTCTTCAGGGCCTGTCTCTTCCGGATGTCTCTGTTCAGGGCTTTTCCTTTCAGGTCCTCACCCAGGACCTCTGTTTTCAGGACCTCTTTTTGGTAGGTCCTTTCTGTTCAGGGTTTTTCTCTTCAGCTCCTCTTTTCTCTTTGTTTCTCTAAATCCCTCTTTCCCAGTTTGAATGTTTTGGCCTGTTTCCTCTGTTTCTCTGTGTCCCTAATCTATTTCTTTGTTTCTCTGCTCTTTGGACCTGTTGCCATATTGCCCTGTTGCCATGTGGACTTGGCGCTAGCCCTCGGGCTCAGGCACCAGGCCTTGTGGCTCTCTGCGGCTGGTCCTCCGGCCTAGGCACCAGGAGCAGCTTCTCTCCACTGGTGCTAGCTAACCAGATCAGGTCAGGTGCTGGCTTTAACGCCTAGACACCAGTGGTCAGCTGCTTTCTCTGTCCAGAAGGTGCTGGGATGCTCCTCCTGGGGCCTCTATTCATAGTCTCATTTCAGATTTAGAACCTGGCCTCAACTGACTGTTTCCCAACTGGCGTTCCCCTACACTTTTAATCTTAAATTTCATCATGTTTTAGATTTTTTGATAGCAGCAGAAAAAATTTTTTGAATTAGAAACTAAGCTGATAAGAAATAAAACTTCAGTTCTCAGTATGTGTATGTTTATTTGCTGTCTACTTCATGATGTGACCCTTCCAGATTTCAACAGATAGTGCTTTGCTTCCAATGTCAAGGTCATTTGTACATTAATTTACTGCTTTTTCTCTGAAATATTGTTTCAGCCATATTAAACTATCTCACCATTTCCCCTTGCTTTCGGCTGACATCCAAATCACTTGGCTGAGTTATTTAGATGGCAAGATACCATCTAGTTGACCTTGATGCCCTTTATGCTGTTCAATATATTTGCTTATTTTAGATTTTATACAGTTCTCCTAATAGTTCATGCTGAGGTTTTCACTGGCCTGGCTACTCTGCCATTACAAGAAGCACACCCTTCAAGATGTTTCCTGTAGGAATGGCATGCAAGTATTTCATAGGTTATTCTGCTGTAATTCAATGATTGAGTTTAGACAAATATTCCCAATTAGAGCCAATAGGGCTACATTATAGCATCTATCACTGAGAGAGGGTTTCCTACTCAGCATATATGTCTCTAGAGTACATGGGGAACAAAGAGATGGACATAATAAGACTATCGTATCTTGATTCTGCTCATTTTTTTTTCTATGAGATTATTAAGACATAATCTCTTGGAGGAAGTATTTTTGGTTTTATTTATTCTTATTTACAATTTATTTCAACATGTTTTGCTTTGTAGTTAGAATGTAGTGGCATAGTGTAAGTTTTCAGTACTGTGATATATGCAAAAAATTTTTTTTTTTTTTAGTTTTTGGGTCACACTCAGCGATGCTCAGGGGTTACTCCTGGCTCTACATTCAAGAATTACTCCTGACACTGCGTGGGGGGACCATATGGGATGCCGGGATCGAACCCGGTCGGCCGCATGCAAGGCAAATGCCCTACTCACTGGACTATTGCTCCGGCCCTTGGAAACCTTTCTAAGCAATACTGCCAAATGTCAAAACAAAGATTTGTTGAATATTTTAGAATGATTAACCACAATTTAAATAGTTTTATTGTTTTATATGCTAATTTATTATTCAGAAAGATAAATTAATAGAAGCAAGTGTTCTCTAATTAATCAATGGATAAAACAAACATAACAAATATAAGCCATGTGTTTATTTTTTTCCCCTAATGACATATAATTTATCAACGATTAAAAAATATTCAGGCCAACTAAAGCTACATTTTCTTCTTTATATATTTTTAAAATGATACTCTTTTAATAAGTATAAATATAAATAATTTAAAATTGTACCCTAAGCAATATACAGATGATAAAGAGTTACAACTCATGATTCACTATATTATCAATGCATAAAAATTGAATACTGGATAACAGACATTTATTCTGAGGATACTAAACAAGGCTTAAAGAATACTCAAATAACTAACATTCTCTGAGTTTGATGGTATAAGAATATGACCCCGAGACCGGAGCGATAGTCCAGCAGGTAGGGCGTTTGCCTTGCATGCAGCCGGCCCATGCCGGCCTGGGTTCGATCCCCGGCATCACATATGGTCCCCCGAGCACAGCTAGGAGTAATTACTGAGTGCAGAGACAGGAGTAACCCCTGAGCATTGCCGGGTGTGCCCCCAAAAAGCAAAAAATAAAAAAGGAATATGACCCCCAAAAGTGTACACCATTTTGGATGAGAGAGAGTGAGAATATAGTAGGTAAGGCATGTCGTGAACCAGGTTTGAACCCCTGCACCGCATATGGTTCCCAGCACCACCAGGAGGGATTTCTGAATATAGGCAGACTAGGGAACCATGAGCATTGCCAGGTGTGGCCCCAAAACAAAAAACAAAAAGAAATGTATACCATTTTGTATTTTAAAAAAATGAACTTTTCCAAAGGTAAAACTGAATGCAATTCCTTAAAATGGACTTTCAGCTAATTGGACAATAATTACAGGTTTTTCAGCTTTAAACTCCAAGATAGGTATTTATATACTACAATTACAACTTTAAATATATAGCATATAACAGCAACCCAAAGTTGATACACATTCAGCAACTGTCATAAAATTACAATTATTTATTGTAATTATTGAAAATATTTGAAAAAAATGAAAATTACTCAATTGCATTACTTGGAACTGTAGTCATTTGAACATAGACTTGTGTTTTCCTTATGAGTGCATATATTAAGTCTGAAACTATGCTTTCAACATACACTATTTCAGTAGTTCAATCAATATTAAATATAAAATTTGAGTTGACATTTAATCAAGCAAGTAGGAACAATACTATGAAAATCTCTCCCTTTTTTATCTGTATTAGTTTGATCATAGATAGTTAAATTTTATTATGCAATTAAAGAGCTAGAAACTAGAAAAGTAAGAAAATAGCAATTTAAGTGAAGTTTTATCAGCTTGCAGCTTCTAATAACAGGTAAGCACTTGGATAGCATAAGGAAATTTAAAACATAAGTGAAAGGCAATTTTTCCAGTAAAATATTCACTATAGAGTAGAAGGATTTAAAATCATAACTAACCATTTTCATTTACCACAATTTTAAAGACATAAATTAATTTTTAAAATTTTATTTAATTTTATTGTACCACCGTGAAATACACAATTACAAAGATGTTCATGATTGGGTTTCAGTTACACAGTGTTCCAAGCATACATCCCTCCACCAGTGCCCATTTCCCACTACCAATGTCCCAAGATTCCCTTCTCCATTCCCCATTCTGCCTCCATAGCATGTACTTTTCCTCTTCTCTAACAATACCATTGTTTTACTAAATATGGGAAATGGTAAAATGGCAGATTAAAATTCACCATTTTACACAAATGAGACTTAAGTGATATACACAAAGAGAATATACATAAAGAGACTTAAGTGATAAACTCTAAATATCTACAGGGCTAGCCACAATGTGTAAAAGAAGAGGGAGAGGGATGCAGAGAGAGAGAGACAGAGAGATAAAGAGAGGAAAACTGGGGTACCTGCTATTGAGGCAGCCTGGGGTGGGCGGGAGGGATGGGGTACATTGGTGGTGGAAATGGGGCACTGGTGGAGGGATGGGTGCTGGAATACTGTATTACCAAGAACCAATTATGAACTCCTTCGTAATTGTATGTCTCACGGTGTTATAATAAAATTTTTTTAAAAAATTTAAAAAAAAGAATGGAATAAAAAAGAATATCAGTGAAATAATTAGAATGTTTTCAGGTAGAAAACATTTATTATTGACTTGCTAAATGTAGAGGATAAATAAACTAAACACAACAGTATTTTTTGTTTTTGAAAGTCTCTGTAATTAGTAAATGTGTTTACAATGGTTATATATATAGCCATTGTATATATAACTATATATATATATATATATATAACTATATATATATATATAAATATATATACCTGGTGTATAGTTAACTCCATTCACCACTACCAAAATTGCCAAGACCACCAGCACATGTTTCTGTAACTTCCCATACACCTACTTCATCTAGAACACTAAATTAATGTTCTCTTGACTCTTGAAGGTCCCCCTAAAAAGTGCTCACTTCCAGCCATTCATCTAAAATAAAGCTTATTGGCAGTTGGTTCACCTTAGCACACTGTGTTCGTAATTGACCTTTAAAGGTCACCATTTATTTGAGGAAATGTCTGGAATACAGAAAAGAATAAAATTAAGCAAAAGATATAAAATTATAAGCAAGAAATCACAGAGAAAACCAAGAGACATCTAATACCTTTCTTGAAATGTAGTTGAAACTATTATTTCCATAAAACAGAAGCAGTCTGTGTTAGCTAGAGAAACCCAGATAGAAATCTTTATATTAGGAAGAGAGAGAAGAAATTGGGAAAACATTAATTTTACTGTTAATAAGAGACCACTGTGTTTGAGTAAGGATTCTCCAGACAAACAAAAAAATATTTCATATATTATGTGCAAACATATATATGTACGTAAACAGTACTTTTGGAGGGATTGGCTCAAGTAATTGTAGGGCCTGTGGTGTCTATAATATTTAAAGTTAGTCTGTAGAGTAAAAACTTCTGAAAAGGTCGATGTTTTGGTCTGGAAGTACAATTTATTCTACCAGAAAACAGTTTTTAATGTTATGTCTTCATAGGATTAGGAAAGGCCCATCCACACCACCAAGAGCAATCTCTTTCATTTATTTGTTTGGAACCACGGTATTGGGCTGGTACCAATCGTCTACACCTGGCTCTGTGTAAAGGATTCATTCCTGGTGATGCTTGGGGTACTGACTGTGGTGCAGAGGATCAAATGGGGTTTGCCATGAGCAAGAAAAGTGTCTTACTCTTTCTACTATATATTTGGCCAAATCATCTTTATTAGAAAGTAAGTGATGACCCATATTAGCTGTACTGTAAAAATGCCTCACAGCATGGATTAGTGTTTTATTAATGATCTACAGCTAGAAATAACAAACAATATGATCAAAGTTATGGTTTGGGGGTACTTAGATCAAAATTCTATATAAAAATTATTGCTCATACAGATATTCTTCTCAAATACTACACATTTATGTCAAGTTGGATTAACTGAAAACTCAAAAGAAAATGGAATATAAAAATTACACAGAAAGGGAGCAATGAAAACAATTATGGCTTGAGTATTTTTACAATTCTAAAAATTTGGGATCTCTTTCTGGTAACCTAAGGTCTAAGAATAATAGAGGATGAGGGAAAATTCTGATGGGAAATGTCATGACCTTTTGAAGTTGGTTCTTCAATGGTGTCTTCCTTCTAGACAAGGTGAGACACATGTTTCCTCCACACAACTTTAATGATAAGGGATTCTCTGACATCAAGTAGAGTTAGGTTGGGAAAAACAGAAAGAAATAACGTTGGCTAAGCTCTTACTATAGAATATCTTGAAACAGATTCTCAAGTTGACATCAAATACAAACCCACTGAGAGTAGAATAAGACTTATTAGTATGATCATAATTTCACATAAAGGTTTAAGGAATTGATAAAAATAAGCTTATGATATCAATATAGAGAAGTTGCATTTAAACCTGACAAAATAAGGATAACGTATCCAATATATAATTAGTCACAAATGATAATTTACTGCTATATTATCTCAATTATCACTTGATCTCTTGATCACGTGACATCCCATTATTCACCGATTTGCTCGAGTGGGCGCCAGTCATATTTCCATTTGACCCTATCACGTGCCAGTGTAGCCCAATGGCATTTGGTTGCTTCAGGAATATGAAGAGCCTCAAACCTTTCATTCAGGGTCTTGATGAAGAAGTCTGACCATCTTTTTAGGGTGGGCGGCCACATGATCTTTTGACATCCCGTGGGATCCCGTCGGTAACGGCTCTAGTCCAGCGGTTGTCTCCAAACCATATTACATGTCCAACCCATTTGATTTTCGATGCCTTGGCAAATAAGACAGCGTCCCTGACTCTGGAACAGTCATGGAGGTCGGAGCTCAGGATTCCTTCTTTCACTTGTGTGAGGTGTGATATTCCAAGCATAGCTCTTTTGATTCCTCTTTGGGAGACAAGAATAGCATTCTTATCCTGCTTTTGAAGGGCCCAGGTCTCTGAGGCATATGTTAATACAGGGAGAATGGTGGAGTTGAAGAGATGTGCCCGGAGCCGCTTTGACTTTTTAGCTATTTCTTAGATCTCAATTATAAAATATATTAATTTATACTCCTAATTTTAGGTGTAATCAATAAGTTGTCCAAAAATACATTTATACATTTTATATATATACTTAATCCATCTGATTGACATTGAGAAATTGTCCCAGAGGTCCACCTGACGTGAATAAAAGGTTATGTCTCAAATTTGGATAACTTAAATATATTATATATGATCACTGTCACTATCTTCCCATTGTTCATCAATTTGCTCGAGTGGCACTAGTAACATCTCCATAGGTCCTGTCACAAGCAAGTGTAATCCAAGGGCATCTGCTTGCTCCAGGGACAGGAACTGACTCAAACCATTCTTCAGGTCATGTAACTGAGGTCCATAATTGTTATTAATTTTGGCATAGCAAGTAAATAAAACAGGGGTAGCTTGCCAGGCTCTGCCGTGTAGGTGGTATAGTCTCAGTAGAAGGCTCTCATCTTGAGCATTTACTAATGAAACTTAAAGGGGAAAGACCAGGTTTTCTCTTGGATGGAGCTCTGAGGAACTATATAGGAGTCTGAATGTTGAGAATGACTGACTGCATAATGTGTGGTTTGCTCTGGCTTCTAGCTAGGCTTACAGGTATCAGTTAGAACCTGTCTAGAACTGTATACAATGTATAAATGTGAAAGATCTTGGAAGGACCTTATCCTAAAATTAGCATTCTCTAAGAAAATGTGCCGCTTTGCGGTTCCGCACCAAGGGAGCTATCGGTCTGGCATGGGTGGGTCTCTCTCTCTCCGGGGCAACTGGCATAGAGGCGGAGGAAAGGGCAGGGCCCAAAACTCCACTCCTAGTCAGACCACCATGGTCTCCCCCCCCGCACGTGAGAGCAAACCTTTGGAGCAATGTTAGACTCGGCCAGGGGCTGGCAGAGCCCCTTACCTGGGAGGTCAACTCCATGGGTTGCATCCACGTGGGGCTGGCCAAGCAGCACAGCTGTGGGTCTGAAGTGGATGGGTCTGTATCTCTTCCCGGGGGTTGCAGATTAGCTGTGAGTCTGGCGTGGGTGGGTCTCTCTTCTCGGGGCAACTGGCATGGAGGCGGAGGTAAGGGCAGGGCCCAAAACTCCACTCCTAGTCAGACCAGCCTGGTCTCTCCCGCGCACATGAGAGCAAACCCTTGGAGCAATGTTAGACTCGGCCAGGAGCTATTATTTATGAAAGCATGTATAATATATATACATCAAAATTCTGTATATTGGAAGCATATCACGAATAATTTACAAATAGGGAGATAGAAAGATTCTAAAAAAAAACTAAACAATATCCAATATTATATTTTTTCATATAAAAAACCTCCAAATGGCTTGAAAGGTATGTACTCTGCACATTTTAAGTTAATAAAAGTGTTAATTATGAGAGAGGTTTTGAACCAAATATTTTGACATGTTGTTTAAAATATCATGACATCAAACTTTGAATGTATCAAATAATGTTCAAAATTTATAATGATTAATTAAGCTGTTTAATTAATTTAAAAATACACAAAGAGGCCCTTTTCTATTGAGGCGAGATTGACTTATGTTTACATTTCAGGTGTACATACATCAATTTGACATCAGTAAATATACATTATGTTTACTGTCTAAAGTGTCATTCCTGATTTCTCCCATACAGCTGCCTAAATAAACTAATTTCCCCTTTTCTCCCTTCCTTTTGCTAATAATAATTTTGTTTGAATAGTTTGAGAATTTGTTTTCTGACATTTTTGCTTGCTGTTTTTACATTGTATAACCGTGAAACCAAATGCAGTTTTTAAAACAAAAGCAACAACTTATGCAAGACTGTAGAGATAGTACAATTAATAAGACATTTGTCTTCTATGTGTTCAGTCTGGTTCTCATCCATGGCACCCCATAAATTTCCCTTAGTAATGCCAGGAGTGACCCTAAAATAAAGAGTCAAGGTTAAACACTGAGCAGAGCTAGGTGTGGTCTTCGCCCCAAAAACCCAAACCAATAACAACTACATGTAAGTGTTATACACAAGAAATATGACTGTCATCTGTAAGGCAAAAACTTAGATATTTTTCCTAATTACATGAAAATAACTAAATTAATCACATGGTATTTTAAATTATTTTATTAAGATTTTAAAATTGAATATGGCGTCTTGGATTAGTTGTTCTGGTTTCAGAGGAAATCAGCAGCAGTTTCTTATTCAAATATTAAATTCTAAAAGGTTATAAGTAGAAAGGAAAATTGAATAAGACAAAAGATAAGAACATGATGCATGGTCAGTACTAATTGAATCAAAATTTTGTTGTAGAGGGCTGGAGCTATAGCACAGCAGGTAGGACGTTTGCCTTGCATGCAGCCAAATTCGGTTTGATTCCCGGGCTTCCCATATGGTCCCCTAGTACCGCTTAGTTGTAATTCCTGAGTGCAGAGCCAGGAATAACCCCTGAGCATCGCCAGGTGTGACCCAAAAAAAGAAAAAAAATAATAAAATAAATAATCAAAAAATTTTTATTGCAGAGCCTGTTCATTTTATAAAGCATTTATATTAAATTGAAGGAACAGACAAAGCCAAGTGAAGCACAGCCTCGGACACAGGCCCTACAGTATTGAAGAACCAGAAAGAGAGATGGGGGGGAAGACCGAGGAATAGTAGGCACTATGGACTGTGAGAGAAAAATATCAGGACTTTTGTGTTTGATACGTAGGTGCCTTTCTGAAGCTGTTTGAAACTCCTTTCTTTTGACTATGGCATGCATGATATGGAAATAGCAGAACCACATTCTTCCAGTTTATAGATAATACAGAACACAAGAATCACATTTGTCCATGCACATTGTGAGTAGTTTTGACAAACATGAGCAATTTCAAATACACTTATAAAGGGGACAAAACTGTTTCAAGTGGCCAGAGAGATAGCCCAGCGGGTAGGGCGTTTGCCTTGTGCGCCCATGCCGTCCCAGGTTCGATCCCCGGCATCCCATATGGTCCCGGAGCACCGCCAGGAGTAATTCCTGAGTGCAGAGCCAGGAGAAACCCCTGAGCATCACCGGGTGTGACCCAAAAAAGCAAAAAAAAAAATGTTTCAAAGACAATATTTTTACACCTAATTTTCTGGTTGATCCCATATTCAAAGAGAAAAGGTGGTAACTGCCATAAAAAATTTCCCAATGGCGCCATGGGGGAGGGCGCACAAGACAACCTATGGACCCCCAGAATCTTCCAAAGAGCCACAGGCAAATATCATATGAATGGGACAGAGAAACAGTACAGAAAGTGTGGTGCTCGGTACTCATAATGCATGTATCTGCCTGGGTTCAAATTCCCAGCACTACCTGAGCACTGCCAGGAATGATTCCTGAGCACTGAGCCAGGAGTAATAGGCCTGAGTACCTTGGGTATGTTGCCTCCCACCTTTAAATTAAAAAAAGGAAAGAAAAATATCACATGTCATGAGACTATGATGATAATTGTGTAGAAAACAGGAGGACACAGGAAGGGAAAGTGGTCAGATAATAGTTGAGAAAAGGCACTACAATATAAAGGATTAATATTTTCTCTGTCTGCTTTTTACATTTTTACTTATTTTTAAAAAATTTTGGGGTGACACCTGGTGATACTCACGCGCTATTCCTGGCTCTGTAATCAGCAATAATTCCTTGAGGTGATAGGTGATATGGGATGCAGGGCATCAGACCCAGTGGCGTCATGCAAAGCAACACCCCTATCCTCTGCACTATAGCTCCTGACTCTATTTTTTCCAGTTTGAATGAGATAAAATTGACAACTATAAGTTGCATGTATTTAGAGGACACTACCTGTTTTTTAATCATATATTTACATGATTTAAAATAATCTTAACAATCACAATTTATCATTTCCCTTACCATTTCATGGTGAGAGTGTATAGAAGGTAATCTCCTGGCAGACTGCAAATACACAGCACAGTATCATTAACTCTAAATACATCGTTAGGCCTGACATTTATTTTTCGTTATTATGTAAGTGAAATTTCATAAGCCTTGACCAGTGTCCCCATATTTTTGCTTATGCTGTCTACTTCAGGTGTCACATCAACAATTCTTGTCCTGAACATCATTCATATGTAGCCAATTTCATTGCAAGATAATTTTCGATTTTTATATTTTATTATATATATATATATATATATATATATATATAAATTTATTTAAATTTTTTGGGTCACACTAAGCAATGCTTAGGGATTATTCCTAGCTCTGCACTCAGAAATTAATCCTGCGGTGCTTGGGGGACCATATGGCATGGCAGAGAATTGAACCTGGGACAGCCACATGCAAGGCAAATGCCCTCCCTGCTGTGCTATCATTCTGGTCCCAATTTTTATATTTTAATATTTAACTTATTGTGAGATCATGTTAACCTAGTTTGCAGGATTAAATGTACTGGGCAGACAGACACCTCTTCCCTCTCTCTGTGCCATGTTTTTCTCTCTAGGACCTGCGTGTAGGTTGCCAAGGACGTAATGCCAAAGAAAAGTGACTTGCTCTCCGTCAACTGGAGAGGTACAGCATATCCCTCCTGAAATCTCCAGGAGTCTTTCTTTCAAATTAAGACACTTTGTGCATGTTTTCTTAGACCATACACATGTTTCTAAGAAAAACTAGATAGATCACCGGTGAATCAGGACAGATATATTCTTCTGATTGGAGCAAAGGCTTAGATGGGTCACCTTGAAGTTTTGTGTTAGAAGTTTTCCTGTTGGGGTCTTTCACTTACCTCAATTTTGCTGCAAGCTTTTCAGATTTCATGTCACTTTTTCAATCAATGAGGAGGCTGGGAGGGAGAGACCATTATGGAGAACTTCAAAATTCTGTAGCTATTACTTAAAAAATAGGATGCTACAATTATACAGTTGAGAACTATTATGTGAAGAATTATGGTAAATGTAGTCATTGAATTCATGAACATTTCAGTGATTCGATCAAGAAGAGATTTGTTAGTTGATTTCCTTGACTCTATGTGGTCTTTTGGGTCAGACCCAGCAATGCTCAGGGATTATTCCTTGTTCTGCACTCAGGGATTACTCCTGGATGTGCTTGAGAGACCATATGGCATCAAACCCAGGTCAGCAGTGTGCAAGGCAAACGCCCTCCCTTGCTGTGCTGTAGCTCTGTCCCCTCTAAGACTGACTCCAGACAGTCTTAAGAAAGATAACTAGCTAGAGTGACGCAGCATGGTAAAAAACACACTCACTGAGAGTTTGAAAGTGCTAAGTCAGTGTATAGGAGACTAGGATACCACTTATGGTTCTGGTAAACAACCATTGAAAGAAAAATATGAATGGATAGTATGGTATGTCAAATACTTCATCAATAGTTTTCTGAAAGTGATATGCCAAATACCAGTAACAATGATAGACCTCATTCCCATGACCTAAGGAATGGTTTGAGGTTCTTTATGTTCCTGGAGCAAGCAGGTGCCCTTGGGCTCTACTTGCATGAGACAGGATATAGGGAGATGTTACTGGTGCCCGCTCGAGCAAATCGATGATGAACGGGAAGACAGTGATTATTCAGAAACTCATGATTTGACAGTCACATATAGTGAGTCATTCCACAAAAAAATTAAGGCAACACTCTTTGTTTTCATAGTTTTGGTATTATAAAGAAGGTATCCGGCAGATAGTATGTAAAGAAAAATAAACTTTCTGTGTCATTTTGATAATAGGTTAGAATGATTCAGGAATTGCTACTTTTTATTCAAACACTCAAACAAGCCTCACCATTACCACCACCATCATCAACAACAACAACAAACCCTCCTAGGCTTAAATCTAATTCTGAGGTTTGATTAAATTGAGACCCGAGATTAAATTCATATATAATCCAGACAGGTTTGCGATTATGATTAGTATAATGCATCAGTAGATTTAAATCTGCCAGAAACGTTTGTGAAAATACTGACAAAAGCAATAATTCCATTAATAGAATAATATCAGTTGAATTTGCAATCACAATCTAATAATACTTACAAAAATTATTCTAAATGTATTTAGGATTGATTTGTTTATTCTAGCTTGATTGTGAATTATTTGTCTGATTTACTTTACAGTCCTTGAAGAAATAGTAATTTTGCTTCTCAATTCCTCTACCTTAATATTTTTAATAATTCCATGAAAACATGCAGGAGGAAGATGTAACTCTTTAATATTTTAAATCTGTGGTCAATTGAAAATCTCATTTTAGAGATAGAATGTAAATACATAATATTATCACAATTAGCACAATCAATAAGGAAATATAAAAAATAAATAAACATTAAAAATTTCTATTTGAGGAAAAAAGATATACTCAGTTGAATTTAATTATATTTACATTAGTATCATGCTGATTTTCAACACTCAATTAGGAGCAATGGGAGACAATTGAATGAGACAAAGATATTTAATTTTAAATGAAGTTTAAAACCAAGATAAGTGTTTTCATTTGTATAATATATATATATATATATATACATATGGACCAGATAATTGTATAGAGGTCAAGGAGCTTGTCTTGCAAGTGACTGACCCATATTTCATCTCCAGCACTGCAAATGGTCCCCTGACCACTACAGTAGTAATCCACATCCTAAATTAAAAAGGACTCAGCACTGAACAGTGCTGGATATGCACAGCAAAGCTGACCTCCAAAATATATATATAAGTGGATGGAGTAATACTCCCAAGGGTAGGGCATTTACCTTGCAAGTGGCCAACCCAGGTTCAATCCACAGCAGACTCATGGTCCCATGAGCACTGCCAGGAGTAATTCCGAGTGCACAGCCAGGAGTAACCCCTGAGCATTGCAGGGTTTGACCCCAAAAGCAAATAAATAAATAAATAGATAATAATAATAATAATAATAATAAATCCACAAATAGATTGTTCTATTCAATTTTAATAAATATTAAATATAGTGATAAGCTATTGATATGATATAATCTAAAAAAAGTCTTCTAAAGTCCTTGCTGTCTTAAACTACTCCTGTCTCATGTTAGGTATATAATACTGTATTCAAAATTTGGTATTTTGACCTAAACTAGATTGCATATTTTCAAATTAATTATGGGTAAGAGTGACACTTTTGGTATCTAAAGTTGTTTTTAACTTTATATTCATTGGAACAATCAGATAAACAAAATCATAAACCAGACAATAATCCTGATGAATGGAAAAGTATATATCTCAATGCTGGCATATATTATAGAAGACACCTGCAGTTCAAAGATTTTTGGGCATTTATACAGAGAGTCAAATTGGTAGGTTTAGAGAATGGCAAAGTTGTGGCCTCGTTGTTGTTAAACAACTATCACATCAGCACAATTTAAGAGTCAAATTGTTTAGATACAATTTATAGAGTCATCGGTGAAAGCAGTTCTTAAACTTTGAAAAATTATTTCTCCACAGTGGCCACGTTCATGCCTTCTGGGTCTTGGAAATCCTTGCTCTGGGGAATACTAAACCCTTCTCCCATTGCACTGAAGGGATTTCTTTTACATTCACTAGGGAGAATTCATTATAACTTAGCATAGTTCATTCTCTACTTTTCCCTTTTCTTCACTTTACAGATATAGAAATCCAAGCTAAACTTACTTTTCAGTATAATATGGATAGTAGATGCTGACCAATTTCTCCCTATAGACCAAAGTTCTAGTAACATTTTTTTTTTTTTTTTGCTTTTTTGGGTCACATCCAGCAATGCTCAGGGGTTTCTCCTGGCTTTGCACTCAGGAATTACTCCTGGCAGTGCTCGGGGAACATATGGGATGCCAGGGATCGAACCCGGTTCGGCACTGGCAGGCCGCGTGCAAGGCAAACGCCCTACCTGCTGGGCTATCACGCCGGCCCCACATTTTTTTTTATCATATTGTGGCTCTCCTGCTTCCAAAAGATAACAAGAATACTTGAGCTAGATAACATACTAGGTATAAAAAACTTTTCTAGTCTGGAAATGATAGTCAAATGAATGATGAGAATCTGGTACATTTGGTGTTTTGTAATCCCTATATCTTTACTTTCATGGAAAATAAATGAATGGCAGTACATTTTCCCATAAATTTGTTATTTGTGTAAGTTAATAATGGCAAAAAAGCCAAAGATAATCTGGATTAAAATAAATGTCTCATAAGTACCTGTGGCTACGATTACATTGATTCTTGTAATAGTGCAATTCTTTTCTCTCATGCCCAATGATGGGAAAAACAAGAATATAAAATAATCAAAATATATATTTGTGGATCACATGCTAATATAACTAAAAATCTCAGTTCTTACCAGTTGCTTAGAAGGTAAAGATATGATCCTTGTAACAGTCAGTAGCTGGTACAAACCACTTGAGGTTTATATGGCAGTAATCATAGCAACTATCACATGAAAGCCAAAACTGCTAGAAAATTTCCTATGCTTAATAAATCTTTTGTTTCCTTTTTTGTGATTTCCTTTTTCCCCCTTCAATTCAGTTTCAAATATTCATTTGCTATTATTTCACTTTTATGAAAATATGTTATCGGAAAATAGAATATGTTATGACCGTCTAAGGCTTAAAGACCCTTACGGATTTTTCCAGGTTTTATAAGGCCTTCCCTTCAGCCCCTATAATGTATTTTAAAAGCCAACATCTGGAAGAGAAACTGCATATTTTTCATTTTGGCCTAAAGCCAGCCTATTTTACTACTTAGAGAATGCTTTGAAGCCTGAAATTTATTTATTCAGGCACAGACACAAATGCGGTACTTCCATTGTTTCTGCTGTCTCAGATTGCTGATAGCAAATAGGCTCTGTACTTTTTCATTTAACTTATGTGCTCCCATAAAACTCAATTCCCTTTGCAACAACAAAAAAAACCTAAAGAACAAAATTCTATTATAATTATGTATAATCTTGGTTTTTAATTACACTTTTATGGTAATGACTTTCACATAGACATTTATATTCTGATCTCTCTCAGGTTCAATTTTTTTAAATTTTAATTTCTTATAGGATATTTATTTCTAAATTCACCGTAGAAATAATTATAAAAAGAATAAATGATGATTATAATAACAATACCCATCATTGATTCAGTCCCTACGATATAGCTGTCACTTTCTGTGTATTAAATGATTCACTCTTTCTACGAGTTTAATCATTCTTTGAACAATTTATTGCTATTACTTTTACATAAACAAAGGTTCTGAAAACTAAGAATTTTTCAATCATATATTTAACATGCACAGATATTGTCTTACCATTTGCCAATTTTATTCCAGTGCAACTTGAAACAACACACAGGGTCTTCATAAATGGAAAAAATAAGAAATTGCCATTAACTGTTATTTTCGCTTGAAAAATTTGTGTTACCTGTTACCTGTAGAGTAAAAACCCAGGTTTCTTCAATGAATCTCAAAGCACTTTATAATCACGTTGCAAGTTATACTAGCTGCCACACTTTGAATGCCTCCCCCATTCATTCCGTGTCTGAACTACTTTGAATTGCTCATATTTTCAATCACATGATAAATTTTGAACACTCCCTGTCCCAAGACAAAATATTTTTTTTAGAATGGACAGTCATCCTCCACATCTTCCTCCCAGACAAAGACTCTATTGTAAAATGATAGAACTCCATGTACGAAGTTAACTGATAACCTTCTACAATGGATCAGCTCTTCCCATGTTTCCTGGCCAAGCTGAAGTTCTCAGTGCTTCACTACTTCTATGGTATCATATTTCTAGCAATTTAAATGTCACCCAACCTACATTCTTAGAACCTTAAAAGAGAGTTTCTAAACTGAATAAAAAGCAAAGAATCAACAAATGCAACTTTACTCCACATGAATTTATAATCACTTACACAAAAGACTCTTATATACTTCATTTGTATATGTAGCAGGGTCTAATCCTAACTTCTCTACTTCATAATGGGAGAAACAGTGTTGCTTTTATTCTGGAGATATAAAATATTAATGCTCACCTGCCTTGAAGATGGAGATTGCTATGGATTATTATTCAACATGTTCTTTAGCTTCACAACCTATGATTCTATAAAATTGTAATTTGAAATAGTCTAGCATGTCATTATCAAGAAGAAAAGAGTTATAATGAACAATTTTTATCTGAAAAATACCTACCTGCCTCTTACCTTGTCATTTACTATTTGCTTCATCTCTATTATATTCTGACTCTCATTTTGCTCTGAGAATTCATTGTAAAATGTTAGGATAGTCACAAAAATGCTTAAGAGAAGCACATTTTGCCCCTGGATAGTAATGGCTCTGCTAGTGCTTTATCATCCCAGTAGACAGTCTACACAGGCAATGTATAAAGTGTTGAGCCGGTTATGGTATTAATCATCTGAAACAGCCTAGGAGTTACTGCATATTTAAACATACACAGACTCCAATAACCTATTTCCTAATACAATAAACCATCAATCTAATAACCCTCAATGGTTTAAAAACACTATCATATCCAAATTGTTATTTAAAAACTTATACACTCTGCTAAATTTATGATTTGGAAAATTTTTCAACACTATCATTCTTCTTACTGTAAACTTTGAGTATTATTAGACATAGAGGCTAGGAGGCTCAGAGAATGGAGAACAGAGAATAAAGGAGTGTCTTGGCTAAAGGGCATTCTAATATTACACAAGAATTTCACAGTCCAGAGATTGAGTGATAAATATTTACTTTTCAGGAAAATCCAATTATTTTCTGAGTTGAATTTTTAATTTTTTTAAATTTGTGCACCATGATTTACAATATTGATAGTATTAAGGTTTTATGCAAAAAATATTCCCACAGCAACCCCCTCACACACTCACACCAGAGTGTCAGCGTCCCTCCATCACGTCCTGATGACACCCCCATTCATTCTACTGTGATATGCTCTCTATTAAAGACCACTTTTCAGTTCCTGTTGCCCTTGAGAATTTGTTGCTTCTTTTACTTTGTTATTTCACACATAACACATATGGGAAATACATCAGTCTGTCCTCTCTTCTTCTAACTAATTTTAAACAGAATTTCCAGGCAATATTTTTTGATGAAGACCAAAATAATTGATAAATATACAGAATAGGGAAGGAGGATCTTGGTAATAATTAGTTGGACTTATTTAAGTTCTGACCAGTTTCTCTTCTGCAGTGAATGCCTAGAAAACTTTAGCTGCATTTTTGGGTCTTGTTAAGGGTTAAGCCTTTCTTTGTGCAGTCTTATGCACAAAGAAAGTTATGAAATGACATTTTCAGACATGAAAATGAGAAGGAAAAAAGAGAGTTAAAAGTACTAAATTGAAAATCAAAGAAACAGATGCAATTGTAATTAAACTAGAAATGGCTCAAATATAATACTTGGGACATGAACTCTATAATAAGGCATGAAAAAGATGTTGAAATTGAAAAAAAAAACAACTGTACATTATTCCAGTTCCACTCTATCACCAGTTTTGCTTCCTTCCACCCATGTACCAAGGGTCCCTCCCAGCCACACCTCTACCCATGTGGCTTCAGTTCTACAGACAAGATCTCATTCTGATGACTTATCAATTTTCCAATTTTCAAGGATTACTTGTATCACTTGTCACTTGTCTTCCCTTTGTTCATTTATTTGCTCAAGCAGGTACCAGTAACATCTTCATACAATCCTGTCTCATGCAGTGTAGCCCAAGGGCATCTGTTGTTCCAGGATAATGAACGGCCTCAAACCATTCCTTCAGGTCATGAGAATGAGGTCTATAATTGTTACCAGTTTTTTGGCATATCAAATATGACACAAACAGGTGCCAGTAATGTCTGCATTCACTGGGAATGAGGTCCATTACTGTTACTGTTTTTTTTTTGCTTTTTGGGTCACCCAGCAATGCTCAGGGGTTACTCCTGGCTCTGCACTCAGGAATTACCTCCTGGCGGTGCTCGGGGGGACCATATGGGATGCCAGGGATCGAACCCGGGCTGGCTGTACAGGCCGGCCGCGCAAGGCAACGCCCCACCGGCTGGGCTACCCTCCGGCCCCACTGTTACTGTTTTTGACGTATCGAATACACCACGGGTAGCTTGCCAGGCTCTGCCATGGATCTGGGTTCAAACTGATGAATAACAGAAAGACAAGTGATACAAGTGATTATTACTTATAGCCATTATATTTCTTGCATATGCATTCATGTCATGAACAATAGTGCTAAACAATTGCTTTATGGGGTTTCTTTTCAAGAATTTCTACTGCATTAATGTCAAATTCCTTGTCCTTGCATCAATATCATATGAAAGGTGCTTGTCTTGCATGTGGCTACCCAAGTTTGATCTCTGTCTGACACCTCATATGGTCCCTTGAACACCACTAGGAGTGATCTCTGAGCATAGCTCTAGAAATAAGCCCTAAGCACAGTGAAGTGTGATCCCCCAACCATATAAAACAAACAAAAAATATTAGCTTATAATAAATGTTGTGGCAAACAACCCTTTACATTGTCTCTCAGAAAATTATGTGTGATAATTCCTTTGGTTTTCCATGTTTTCTAAGTAAATGTTACTTGTTATGCTAATGACTAGGCTAAATTTCTGTGTTAAAAAATTACTCTCTCTATGGTTTAACACATCAGATGTCTCGTTTAATTACAGCCAGATATATGTTGGTATACTTTTAAGTTATGTTTATTCTAGCCATTTGTCCCTCTACACTAGATGATTTTTTTTCTGGCTCTGTGTTCAGGAATTACTTTTGGTGGACCTTAGGGCAACATATGGGATGCCAGATTTGAATTCTTACATTCATGTGCAAGGCATCGCTCTCCTCTCTGTACTTTTGCTCCATCCTAGCCCTGATTGCTTTTGCCAAGGAGGCTTGTGGTTCAATGTGAAGGGTCAGAATATGTGTTTTTCTGGGCTCTGTGATAATAGGAATTACACAGGTCACCCAGAAATTTCCATATCTTTGGCTACATGGAGCAAAGTGTAAATCATAGTCCAATTCAGATACTTAAAGAGCTGGGAGTTGTTTTTTATCATAGTTGAACTATCTGGTTAAAAATTATGCTTTGGGTGTATGAAGTTAATGCACCTCCACTACCAGCCAAAGTCTAAGGACCCTCAACCATTATCATTTTTTAAAAATATTATCATAACACCATGAGACATACAATTACAAAGATGTTCATGATTGGGTTCAGTCATACAGTGTTCCAGCAGCCCCCCACACCATTGACCATTTTCCACCACCAGTGTCTACAAATTCCTGCCTGCCTCTCTTTAGCAGGCACTTTTCCTCTTATCTCTGTCTCTGTCTCTCTTTCTCTCTCTCCTACTCTCTCTCCCTTCTTTACAGATTGTGGCTTGCTCTACATACATTTAAGGTTTATCATGTATATCCCTTTGCCTACATGCAATGCTCAGTTCTAGTCAAATAGTAGAACACTGGTATGTATTTATATCCCACAAATGAATGCAGTCATTCTATTTCTTTCCTTTCCTTGTGACTGATTTCACTCAGCATGATACTCTCCAGGTCCATGCATGTATAGGCAAATTTCATGACTTCCTAACAGCTATATAGTATTCCATTGTGTAGAAGTACCATAGTTTCTTTATCCAGTCATCCGTTCTCCGGTATTCAGGTTGTTTCCAGATTCTCGCCATTGTGACTAGTGCTGCAATGAACATAGAATTATAGATGGTGTTTCTGCTGTGTGTTTTTGGGTCCCCAGAATATATTCCCAGGAGTGGTAATGTTGGGTCAAATACCCACCAACAGTGCAAGAGAATCCCCTTCTCCTTGTATTCACCAGCACTGGTTGTTCTTGCTCTTTTGGATGTGTGTCAGTCTCTATGGTGTGAGATGGTACCTCACTGTTGTTTTGATATGCACGTCCCTGATCATTAATGATGAGGAGCACTTTTTCATATGCCTTTTGGTCATTCAAATTTCTTCTCTGTTGAAGTTTCTGTTCATTTCTTCTTCCCCGTTTTTTAGTGGGGTTGGATATTTTTTCCTGTAAATTTCTACCAGTGTCTTGTATATCTTTGATATTAGGCCCTTATCAGATTAACATTGGATAAATAATCTTTCCCATTCTGTAGGCTGTCTTTGTATCTTGGACACTATTTCTTTTGAGGTGTAGAAGCTTTTCAGTTTTATATAATCCCATTTGTTTATCTTTACTTACATTTACTTTGTCAGTGGTGTTTCAGTGGCTAAAGGCATCTTTGAGGATGCCATTAACTTCAATATTGTAGAGGGTTTTGCCTATGTTTTCTTCAATGATTTACATATGACTAGGAGTTCAAAAATAAAATTATAAATGGAACTCTCATGGGTGTCCTTGGTGGGTCCGATCAGGGGCATCAATTTCTTTCTAGATAAAAGAGGCTGATTACTTGCTTCTGTGTCCTGAAGCAAAATGAAAAGGTAGGTGTAAAGATGGTATTTTCTCTACATAGGTGAATAGTAGCACTGAATAATTTAATCCTTCCTCCCACAACTAATATTCTCCCCAGAGAAAAGGGAGGTGGGGGTGACAGTGTATCTAATTCATACATGAGATGAACCACAGACAAGTCAAATATTGTTAATTCTTTATTAAAATCATTTAGTGGCTCATCATTTTTCTTAAAGCAAAAATCAAAGTCTTTAAAATGATTCAGTGACCTATTCTAATAAGGTCTAATGCTTATTCTGTACATCTTTCCATCGTTTTCATTCTACTCATGGCTCTTCCCAATATTGTTAATTTATTAAGGCCACTGTTCCAATTTTTCAATATGTTAAAACAGAGTTGTGTAAGGTTCTTACTTAATTAACTATCATTAAATTCAAGTCTTTGCTCATTACTTAAGAAATATTACTTTAAAATTGTTCTCTCCTCTGACTCTCAGTTATTTTTTAATATAATTGATCACTAATTTGATTGTGTACTGAGAACATTTTCTGCATGATAACAAAGCTTTGAAGTCTGAAGAGCTTTACTTCCTACCTCTCAGTATGTGGTCAATTTTCATAAGTGTTCCTTCAAGCTTGAAATGCATTCTGCTGTTATTGAGTATAATGTACACTTATCCACATGATCAAATTAGCTAATTGCATTATTCAAATCTTTTGTATCCTTTGCAATTTTTTTCTGCTTAAGTTATCAATTACCAAAAGAAGTGTATGACAAATCTCCAATTCAAATTATTTATTTTCTCCTGAAGTGTGAATTCTTTTATTTTTGAGGCTGAAATTAGGTGTATGTACAGTAATTATACAGTCTTCACAATTCTTCCCTCTTTCTTCATATTGTCTCAATGGCTAGGCATCAAACTTATGCATGTGTTTTTTGTGTTTCCACACTCAGTCACACAGTTCACTCTGGGTCACACTTAGTTGTGGTGTTGGTGTGCATTCCAGCTCAAGAGATCCCCATGGGTCACATATTTTTGTGGCATGCTAACATAAGTGATGTCAGTGAACACACACTTGGTGGTGTTACTCACAAAGTTGTAACTTCAGTGCTTTCTGGAATCTCATACTTTATTTGCAGTGCTCAAACATATATGGTGGCAATCACATATATTGCTATAATTCCAGGAGATGCCAGGCCCATGCTTGTAGATTGTGGGATGCTCTGGGGATCCAACGTGGTACCTCATGTTCACGAAGCAGGTCATTTTTTTTCACTAACCCATCCCTGGGTAACATATTGAGTTATAGAATTTAATAAAGAATAGATATAAATATAAAGAGATTTGCTTTTTACTTCCAGTAACATTTATGTCTTAAGGCAAGAGTAATATAAGTGGATATAATATTTAAGCTTCCCTGCTTTCTAGTTTCTTATTAGATACAATTCAATGGGAGCAACATAAATAGGCCCAAGTACGGAAGGCCCAAGTGCAAATAGGCTCCCTAACAGAGCAACAACAACAAAAGTCTCCCACAGCTATAGGCTTCTATCCCCACACCCCCTACCCTTACACTCTTCTTTCCTCTGATACAGTATTGATCACCTCATTCTGATTCTGATGTCAAAGATAATTTAACATTTTATTGTCGGTTTTTTGAAAATAACATATTGGTAAATTAATCCTGTTTGTTTTAGATTACACCTGTGATCATCAGGGTTTACTCTTTGCTCTACACTCAGGGATCACCCCCTGAGGTGACTTAGGGGATCTGTATGGGATATTTGGAATCAAACCCAGATTAGCATCATGCAATAAAATTGTGCCCACTGAACTATCACTCTGTCCCCAATTTATCCATCTTTAAAGTAATCCTTGGTTACGTGGTCTGAGTATAAGAACTGTTTGCTGCATCTCAAGCAAACAGACTTGTGATATTTTGTCAAAAAATTTTTTTTTTGCTTTTTTGGGTCACACCCGGCAATGCTCAGGGGGTTCTCCTGGCTCTGCACTCAGGAATTACTCCTGGCGATACTGGGGGACCATATGGGATGCTGGGGATCGAACCCGGGTCGGCATGGGCTGGCCGCATGCAAGGCAAATGCCCTAC
>JAJIBD010002447.1:0-49593 GCA_021461705.1 Cryptotis parvus | reverse complement strand
CCTTCCTTCCTTCCTTCCTTCCTTCCTCTCCTTCCTTCCTTCCTTCCTTCCTTCCTTCCTTCCTTCCTTCCTTCCTTCCTTCCTTCCTTCCTTCCTTCCTTCCTTCCTTCCTTCCTTCCTTCCTTCCTTCCTTCCTTCCTTCCTTCCTTCCTTCCTTCCTTTTTGTCTTTCTTTCCTTTTTTGGGCCATGCCTGACAGTGGTCAGGATTACTATCCTTGGTATCACAGGGATCTCCTAAACAGGACTTTCCAGAGATATATTTAGGATCCAAGAAATCTATTTTTATATGTATTTTGTTTAGTTTTCTGTTGGAGGACAGGTTTAGTTATTCTGGGAGTTTTGTTGTTTTGCCCACTCCCAGTTTAATATATTTAAGTCAAGGTTCATTCTAATGAGACCTCTTTTCTATGTAAACGCTGCTAGAGGCTGTGGCAGTTACAGAAGTCACCTCGATTGAATAACTTTTGACTTATGCATCTACTAAGACTTCTATGTTTTCTAGATTGGGCACAGCTCCTCTTTATACCCACTGCACCCAGGGTGGGACAGTTAGGAATTTACCAGGAGACTACCACCCTGGCTACGCTGAGACTAGAGACTATAGGAAGACTATAGGAAGGATCATACTAGTTTGCCCTAAGTAGGCGAGTGTGACCGCTTTCAGTACACGAGAACAAGATACTCAGAATCACCCTGGTGCAGATAATAATAAGAAGGACCTTGTGGGTACCATCTCGATTACATGAAGCTCATAAGAGATAATCTTGGTAGAAAGGATTAGACCTTGGCATAATCTTTGTTTATACCTGGTGTGGCACTACACTCTGTTTAGAGTTCTTTGTTGACAGGACCCTCCCGATTGGATTACTTTGGTGTATATAAGGGCTGACTTGAGGCCCTTCACTTTTGCCTTCGGGCCTTTTAGCTTTCGGCTTTTGGCTTTTTGGCTCTTTGGTCTTTTGCTCCATCTTCTGGGTAGGACTCAGCTCGGGTGAGATCCTCTCTCTTTGGTGGGAGACTTAGACTCTTTTGTATGGTCTAAGTTCGGACCAGAGCTAAAGTTTGTTCATTATATTGGAGTGCTGTGGAAGAGCTTTGGTACTATTAAAAGCCTTTTTGGAACTGCACCCGACTCGTGAGTTTTCATCTGTTCTCCTGGCGTCCTCGGAGGTAGAAGAGAACCTCTGTCCCGACACTGTCCAGGACCCCAGTGGCATTCCCCGACATCTTGCGTCCCTGGGTGGGCAATGACCACCAACCTTTCGGCCGGCCGGAGGTAGAAGGTAAATCGCTTCCCGGCACTGTTGGGGACCCCGGCGGAGTTCCCCAACAGTTTTCTATGGAATATCTTTTTTTTTGGGGTGGGGGGGTGTTCAGAATACACTTTTAAATTTAAATTGAGCGGAATACACTTTAAATTTAAGTGTTCAGAATACACTTTAAATTTAAGTTGACCTAATTTAACTTTAGGTCTTTTTCAGTTTTCTATATTCCCAGAGGATTTCTAGAGAGAGTAAGTAAGCTGTAGGAATAAACTGACAGTCTCTGAGGTGGAGAGCAGGAAGCAGCAGCATGCAAATGCCCTTGACCATCTCCATCAGCATCCTGAAGGTACTTATTAGTTGTGCAAATCTTCATGACTGATTCAAGATCTACTATTTAGAAACGTGGTGAAGCCCACCAATATACAGGGCTTATAAATGAAGAGGAGGGGAATTGTGGCTCCCCCTTCAGGGGTGCCCCAAGGCTCCAGGCTCAAAGCCCTAACAGTACTTGGGGGCCAGGGGTAACCATGGCAGCAGGTGCTGGGGCCTAGCAGGGTCCCAGACATACTCACAATTCACTAAGGCCCCAGCCTTTGTCCAGCACCTACGGCCCTTCCCTGACCCATTGACAAATGAAAGAATAAGACCAGAGTTGTCTTAAAGTTACTTTTTTAAATTCATCTGCTGCTGCTTTCTACTCCACCTCGATGCTCACTGCAGGAACCTCTCTCCAGGGACCTCTGACTCTCTCTTTGGCTGGCTCCGAGGCAGGCTGCTCTCTTCAGGTCATCTCTGCAGGCTCCTCTTCAGGGTCTCTCACTTCTGAACGCCTTTGTTCGGGGCATCACCTTTCAGGTCCTCTCCCAGGAACGCTCTTTTCAGGACCTCTTTTTTAGGTCTTTTCAGTTCAGGGCTTTTCTCTTCAGGGCTCTTTTCTCTCTTCTACTTTATCTATGTCTATCTCTGTTTCCCTAAGTGTCACTGTTTTGTCCTGTTGCCTCTGTTTCTCGATCTCTGTGTCCCTACCTCTATTTCTTTACTTCTCTGCTCTTTGTTCTTGATGCCCTATTGCCCTGTTTCCCTGTAGCCCTGCGGCCTTGGTACTAGCCTTTAGGCTCAGGCACCAGGCCTGTGGCTCTGGTGCTGGCCTTGGGCTTAGGCACCAGTAGCAGTTTCTCTCCCTCTGCTGGCTATCCGTCCCAGGCACCGGGGCCCCATGGCACAGGTGCTGGCCTTACAGCCCAGGCATCAGGGGCTGCTGCTCTCTCTTCTTCTAGAAGTCCCGGATGCTCTCCCCGGGTCTCTGTTTACAGTCTCAGGTTAGATTCAGAACCCTGGCTTTAACAATTTAACAGTCTTCCCGACCATTATAGGCTGGGGTACTGGCCCTTTAAGGCTGGGATACTCGCCATTTAAGAAATGTTCTATATTGTTGAGTTCCACTAACAGTAGTGGAACTCAACAATATAGGGCTTAACAAGTGAGCTACAGAGGGCTTAACAAATAGTAGAACTACAGGTGGTTCTGCTGTGCTGAATGTTGTAATGAAGGTTAAAAATAACATCTGTCAGTATGGCAGAGTAGCAAAAAGAAGGCAGTTTACATTTCTTACTTGGCTTCCTGGCAATTTCTAGCTTCGAAATTTCTTGTTTCTAGGGAGGTCATGGCAAGGTTTTTACTTGGTCTCTCCTTGAGAACAAAAACTAAGGGCAGGAGTGATCAGGGCACTCTGATCACAGGCTAATGTTTCAGTAGCAGGTTAAAGGGAACCTGGCAGAGCCAGCAGATGCCAGGAAACACTGCAGACTGAGCGTTCTATTTTTTTTTTTAGCCTAAAGAGTAGAAAGGGACTGGGCCAGAGTGATAGCACAGCGGTAGGGCGTTTGCCTTGCACGTGACTGACCTCAGTGAAGCAGGAATGTCCTGTCATGTTGGAGGAGCAGAGATGAGACTCCAGGAACAACATGTATTTCCATTAATATTTTTAACAATCACCAGCCAGAGGGGCAGCAGCTCTCATCTTGGCAGCTGACTGACCACTTAAACAAGGACCCCCAACTCCCTTATATCCCACCATCTCAAAGGGCAATACAACTTAGAGTTCAATTTGCATAGTTTACATTACAAAGACAGTTCACATTCTTTGCATAGGATTTAAGAATGATAAGGAGACAAGCAGGAGCCAAAAACCTGCAGGGGGTGCTATCTAGGTGAGGTGAGATGAACAAAAGAATGTTTACAGTTGCTAATTCAGCCTTCTGGACTAGCCCAAGATGGCAAGGTCTTGTCAGACAGAAAAACAAGAAAAACTTGTTTTCTGTCTAACTTCAAGCAGCGTCCATTAGACTCCATCTTGGGTTAGTTACAGCCAACAAGGAAATGGGCAGAAAAATGAACTAGGATAGGAGTGTCTGTGCATCTGCAGCTTGAGAACAGTCTCACCAGGGAATTCTACATACTAACTCGATTGGGAGACAGTCTGCCAGAAAACCCTGTGTTTCTGTTAAGAGGCAGTACAGACCTTCCTTCACATATCCTTAGATCTACTTTCTGACAACAACCTGGGTTCCATTGCCGGCATCCCATATGGACCCCAAGCACAGCCAGGAGTAATTTCAGTAATTCCTATGCTTGGAATATCATGCTTCACTCAAGTGAAAGAAGGAATCCGAGCTCCGACCTCCGTCACTATTCCAGAATCAGGGACGCTGTCTTGTTTGCCAAGCATCGAAAATCAGATGGGCTGAACATGTAATGCGATCTGGAGATGACCGCTGGACTAGAGCCATTACCGACTGGATCCCAAGGGATGTCAAAAGATCACGTGGCTGCCCACCCACAAGATGGTCAGACTTCCTTGTCAAGACCCTGAAGGAACAGTTTGAGGCTCTTCATATTCCTGAATCAACCAGATGCCATTGGGCTACAATGGCATGTGATAGGGTCCAATGGAAATGTTACTGGCACCCGCTTGAGCTTAGGCTCCAGCTATACAGCATTGCATTTTAGCATCCATATGTTCTCTGTTATGCTTCCCAACAAAAACCTATGTCCTTTTTCTTTTAGCTAACACTATCACTATCTTCCAGTTCATCATCTATTTGCTCAAGCAGATACCAGTTATATCTCCATATGTCCTGTCTCATGCTAGTAGAGTCCAAGGGCATCTGCTTGCTCCAGGAACACAAAGAGCCTCAAACCATTATATTAGGTCATGGGAATGATCTAATATAATTGTTACTGGTATTTGGCATAGCAAATATGACAAAGGCAGCTTGCCAGGCTTGCCGTGCAGGTGGAATACTCTTGTAGTCACCTCTAAATACAGCATTTATTGATGAATCGCACGGCCACTGAGGTCACGTGGGCCGGGTTGTGATAGGCTTGTCTGCTGGGTGGAGTTCTGACGAGGGGGAAGTCCCAATGTGGAAGATGGCGGCCCTCATGGAGTGGGGGGAATCATCTGGCTTGTGGCGAGGCTCTGCTGGGGTGGCGGGTCAGGGCTAGAACCCACCATCCCTCCCGGGTGCCTTGTGAGTGGCTGGGCACAGGAAGTTTTCTTTTAAACTTCATTTAAACACCATGGCTTACGAAGTTGTTCACAGTACAGTTGCCTCAAGTATTCAGTATTCCAACACCAGTCCCACCACCAGAGTGTCCCCCACCATCACCAAAGACCCTGTCTCCCACCCTCCCCATGCCCACTCCCTTAGCATGCACTAATTATATTGCTTATTACAATACATACCTTGGAATGGTATTGCTAAAACCATGACCTTTTTACTGAGCTGTGAGGTGTAAATTGTACCATCTGTGTTATTGCTTTCACTTATTGAACTTATAAAATGTAGTGGGCTTCTACTCAATTTTTAGCAAAATTGTTCATGATAATTTCTTATATTCAATCTCAAACCCCACCATTCCAAATTCCAAAATTATTAATATTCAATCTCAAACCCCCCACCATTCCAAATTACAACAATTATTTCCAATTTTCTCAAGCACTACATAAATTTGCCCATAAGCAGACCCTCAATAATTTATTCTATATTGCTTGTTATAGCTAATTTGCTAAAAATGGTCAAGAAATATTTTCTTAGAAGAAAGGTAATGAGTATTGTTCAATCTCACCAGGAGCCATTGGATCATTAAACCCTTTGTATACGATATTACTGATACATTGTCACAGGATAGGGCTTGTGACTATTTTTTGTGATTGATTACCTTATACTTACATGTATTAAATGCAGTGTGCTACTTGGTATACTAAAATTATATATACTTGGTATATATAAAGTATCAATGTACTAAAGTTTCAGATGTCGCTCCAGGAATTCCAAAGATTGTAACGGTGATAAAGTTGAAGCTAAAATTTTGGATGGTGCCTTTGGGGCACTGAGTCTTCCCAGAGAACAGGGAGATGGGGGGAAGGAGCCCATCCCCGACTCCATGAAGCATGAAGCTTTAGTCTCAGATCCCGCACACCTGAGTTTTTTAAAGGATTAATTTCTGGGTGGAGCTTGTCCAACAGTGGTGTCCGACCTTGAATATGGCAAAAATTGTGGAGTGCGGAGGTTTTTCAGCTGCTGCTGGGGCTCTGTTTGGACTAGCCAGACCGAAACCCGTACCCCTCTGGGTGCCTCAGTGTCAACCTGGCGGGGAGAGGACCAGGGCATCTCTCAAGAGCCGTATTTCTATGCATCACACACAGTTAAGCTCTTCCCAATACTCCTTCTTCAGCCACACATCTTCACTTGTTTAATTTGTGTTGTTCCAATTTTTGGTTTTAGAATATACTGTAACCTTAAATTGAGTGAAAATTTCAGTTTCTCCAAGTCCACCAGACTTTTTGTAGCCAGCATTTGTGCTGCTTGGCTAATATTTGGTGTTATTAGAACGATGTCATCAGCAAAGCGGAGGTGGTGTAGTTGCCGACCATCTATCTTCACTCCCATTCCTTCCCATTCTAATTGTCTGCATGATGTTCTCGAGGGTGGCGCTGAAGAGTTTTGGAGAAATGGTATCACCCTGCAGAACCCCTCTTTTGACATCAATGATCACTTTCTTGTAGAATGGTGAGGAAAGAGTTTTTAAAGGTTTTTTTTTTTTTAAAAGAGGAAAGAGTATAAACTGCTAATTAGTCGTAGAAATTTTACTTGAATCGTCAAGTACCTCTTTATCTCATCATCCAGGATAATTTTATGTGAATTCAGATTGCCAAATCTTAATTCTTCATTTTTATTAATTAATTAATTAATTAATTTTTGGGTTTTTTTGGGTCACACCCGGCAATACTCAGGGGTTTCTCCCTGGCTTTTCACTCAGGAATTACTCCTGGTGGTGCTTGGGGGACCATATGGGATGACGGGATAGAACCCCCAGCCGCGTGCAAGGTAAACACCCTACCTGCTGGACTATCGCTCCAGCCCATATCTTAATTCTTTAATATATTTTATTTTTTAAATTTTTTTTGTGAAACTTTTTTTTTTATTGGACTGTGAAATTCAGTTACAAAGTTGTTCATGATTGGGTTTCATTCATATAATGTTCCAACACCAGTTCTTTCACCACTATACATTTCACCAAAACCAATGTCCCCAGTTGACCCCCATCCCATCTATGGCAGGTTCTCTCTCTCTCTCTCTCTCTCTCTCTCTCTCTCTCTCTCTCTCTCTCTCTCTCTCTCTCTTTCTCTTTCTCTCTCTTTCTTTTTGCAACACAGATATTAAATCTAGTTTGCAACACAGATACTAAATCATGTATCTTTTTCCTTACTAAATCCTTTAACTATTTTCTACACTCAATTCTTGTCCATAGTCATCATTTCTATTGTCATACTGGTCTTACAGTTAGGATAGAGAAATAAGAATGGCAAGGCCTTTTTAACAACAATAAATGGTCCTAATAAAAAATATCTTTGTCTAGTGGAATATTTTTCACCACAAATAAATTCTGAACTCCATTGGTTCATTCTCTGATTTAGTAACATTTAACCACATAAAATATGCAAGCAATTTAAATGCTTATGCATTTTTAAAGGTTTAAGTGCATTTCACCATGTATGCATGTTTTTCACAGTTATGCAAATCTAAGAGGTTATATTACATATATAGTTATATATATAATTCTGGAAAAATGCTGCTGAAACCTTTATAGGAAGGAAAGATTCATTTTTGCTAGGTGATTGAACTTAAGGAAATGTTTATTGCCTGATTAAAATCTAGCACATTAATAGCAGACTCTTTTTTCAAAAAGTGGAGCCCTTTTATATGTTGTTCAGTATCAGAACAGAATATTTGGGATTAAAGACAAGGTGCTCAGCTTGCACAGAGTGGACACCCATCCTTAGTGCCAACACCTCATTGGTCTCTGGAGCACACCAGAAGTGACCCCCTGAACACAGAATGAGGTATGTGCTCAACACTGCTGGGGATGGCTCAAAAAAATCAAAACAAAAGATGATAAAAAATCAAGACAAAGATGAAGATGTAGGAGATCAACAAGTAGAAGGAAGAGGAGAAAGAGGAAGAGGAGAAGAGCCCCAGACAAGAGAACAGAGCATTTGTCTTTAAGCATAAGCATGTCTTGGAAATCAGGAAAGGGAGTTCACATTCGATAGCATTGAATATGGCCCATATATACAGCTTGACCACATTCACTTTCTAACCCCTCCACTTCAAATCAACTTACTGCCTTTTGATTTTCTATCAGTTCGGATGTATTTTGTAGTGCACTTTTAATTACATTTGTAACTGAGGTCTTGGGGAATTCTGATAACCAAAACCATACTATATGAGTCAAAGTTCTTTGTTAGTGATGAGAGTGGGATTTCTCATGTACCCTTTCGTACCCTGCTGCACTCTTGCATCAAGCCCCTTTGAGCTACACATGCATGTCTTATTACCACTAATTGCAGTTTCGCTGCACAGACACATCAAAAGAAAAGACACAGACTTCCTTTGTGTGGTGGGTTTCCACAAGCCTTTTATATTATATAATGAGATCCAAGGCCATGTTCACATTTTAGGTATTAGTTGTTCTTATTTCAATATTTACTAATTCCAGATTTTCTTTTTCATTTTTTGAAATGCTGGAATTTAATGAAAGGCAATTATATGTGGGTGGTTATTATTTTTAATTCCAAAAAGAAAAGGGAAATCTTAGTAAGGGATGTAAGCCTTTTATGTCTCTAGGATTAATGGAACTGAAGACAACTTGCAAGTTGAGATTTATGTAGGAATTATTTAATAGCAACATTTTAAGAAAGCAGTTTAATTTATGAATTTATATATATCTATGTTGTGTGTACATATATTTATTTCTACATAAAGCGAGATAACAAAATTTAACATTTTATATTGGGGCCCCAACCAGCAATGGTAGAAACTATGTGATTGTGGTTAGTGGTCACTCCTGGTATTGTTTAGAGAACCATCTAGTACCAGGGGTTGAATCTAGGCTCCTGCATAAAAGCGTATACTTAACCCATTGAGTGATTTTTTCTGGTTCAGCACAATCATTATTTAAAACAAACAGGCACTGCAGCAGTAGTCAAGCAGGTAGGATGCTGGCTTTGCACATGGCCAACCTGAGTTCAATTCCTGGCACCTCACTGAAGTCCCTGAGCCTGGCCAGGAGTGATCCATGAGTGCAGAGCCAGAAATAAGTTCTAAATAAGCGATTACTGAGCACTGCTGAGTATGGCCCAAAAAAATTAAAAAAAAAAATTAAAACCAGTATGATGGTTTGCATACCCGCACGGCAGAGCCTAGAAAACTACCGGTGTCATATTTGACATGCCAAGTACCAATAACAATTATAGACCTCATTCCCATGACTTGATGGAATGGTTTGAGGATCTTTATGTTCCTGGAGCGGGTAGATGCCCTTGGGCTATCTCGCCTGTGACAGGACATATTGAGATGTTACTGGTGCCCCTCAAGAAATCGATGATCTACGGGAAGTCAAGTGTGATCAAATGATGCAGAGACTGAAATGAAAGCATCTGGATTCTAGGATGAGTTCTGCCCTAACCACTTTTAAAATACAGACTTTTACTATAACCAACATCCATGCTCTACCAAACCAAGGAAATACAGACCTTTAACATAAGCAATATCCATGCTTTACCATTGTATCACTGTCTTCCCGTTCATCATCGATTTGCTCGAGCGGGCCCCAGTAACGTCTCCATATGTCCTGTCTCATGCTAGTAGAGCCCAAGGCATCTGCTTGCTCCAGGAACATAAAGAGCCTCAATCCATTCTGGAATGAGGTCTATAATTGTTACTGGTATTTGGCATATCAAATACAACATGGGTAGCTTGCCAGGCTCTGCCGTGCAGGTAGCATACTCTTGTAGGCATCTCTAAGTCCAGCATTTATTGATGAAACGCGTGGCCGCTTGCGGCCGCACAAGCTGGGCTGTGATAGGCTGGTCTGCTGGGTGGAGTTCTGACGAGAGAGATGTCCAGATGTGGAAAATGGAGGCCCTCGTGGGGTGGGGGTCGTCTGGCTTGTTGTGAGGCTCTGCTGGGATGGTGGGCCAGAGCTAGAACCCACCATCCCTCCCGGGCGCCTCATGAGCGGCTGGTCACAGGGAGAGCCAGTAGCAGCTCTGCCTCATGTCTGCGAGTCTCTGGACCGGCATACCTGAGCCGGATTTAAGAAAGACTGCTGCAGGGTGGAACTCGATGAGCCGGGCGCTGATAGGCTGGTCTGCTGAGTGGAGGTCTGACGAGAGAGAAGTCCGGATGTGGAAAATGGAGGCCCTCATGGAGTGGGGGTCGTCTGGCTTGTTGCGAGGCTCTGCTGGGATGGCGGGCCAGGGCTAGAACCCACCATCCCTCCTGGGGCGCCTCGTGAGCGGCTGGTCACAGGGAGAGCCAGTAGCAGCTCTGCCCCATGTCTGCGAGTCATGACATGCTTTACCACACCAAGGAAATACAGACTTTTAATGTAACCAACATTCATGCTCCACGAAACCAAGGAAATACAGACCTTTAATATAACCAACATCCATACTGTACAAAACCAAGGAAATACAGACCTTTAATGTAACCAACATCTATACTGTACAAAATCAAGGAAATACAGACCTTTAATGTAACCAACATCCATACTGTACAAAACCAAGGAAATACAGACCTTTAATGTAACCAACATCCATGCTCTATCAAACCAAGGTAAAGTAAGCTTGATCAAAGAGATATCCACATCCTGCCCCCCCAATAGCATCATATCCATTCCACCACTCAGGACAGAGCTATCTGTCATCTATGCAGCTCTGTCTATGTCCCTTCCATCACACACTATTTGTATCAAAAATTCATAGTGTCAATAGTTTTTGAATATTACCATCAACAAAAGTCACCAAACTCTTTTGGCCTCATTTCTAATCTATCTCAAAAATTTCAAACTTCTGGCTCAGCCTCCACACAGTTCTGTTTCTTTCTTCTTATTATTTTTTTATGGGTCACACCCAATGATGCTAAGAAGTTAGTCTTAGCTCTGTACTTAGGGAGCCATATGGGATGCTGGAGATTGAAGTCTGGTGGACCATGTGCAAAGCAAACACCCTTCCAGCTGTACTATTGCTCAGGCAAAGGGGTGGGGGCAGGAAGTATTTGCGAAGCCAAACTACATTGTAGCATCTTCCTGCTCAAAAGATTAGTGTGGCTCCTGGACAAGGAGATAATTCAAGAGCCTACAGCACTGATTTGTATGCAGGATCCCCAGGCTCCATCCCAGGCACCACTTGGTCCCCTAAGCACCACCAGGAGTAGCCTTCAGCACTGCTGGGTGTGGCTCGAAATGTTTTTCAGTGTCTCATCCTTGTTCTTTAGAGTAAGTCAACATTTATGTAAGTCTTTACACTTTTATTGCCCTATTTTCTTTATTTTCTTCATAATTGTCTAAATCCTATGAAGGGCAGTTTCTTGCCCATTACACACACATACACATATGCACACATGCGGACACATACACACACACTCTTGATGGAATGTGGGTATTTGTATGAAAGTAAGCTTGATCAAAGAGATATCCACATCCTGCCCCCAATAGCATCATATCTATTCCACCACTCAGGACAGAGCTATTTGTCATCTATGCAGCTCTGTCTGCGTCCCTTCCATCACACACTACTTGTGTCAAAAATTCATGGTGTCAATAGTTTTTGAATATTGCCATCAACAAAAAGTCACCAAACTCTTTTGGCCTCATTTCTAATCTATCTCAAAAATTTCAAATACCCACATACACACTGCACTCTTTAGAAATTCATCCACTTTCAAATTTGCAATTCAAATATCACTCCTTTACTGGTGCTGGTTTCTCACATCAGGTGAAATTCATTACCATACCTCGCTATCTGTTCCTTAGGCCTCCTCTTTTTCAATAAGCATTTAATGAATAATTAAATTATGGGACAGACAAGCATGATTCCAGGCCCTGGGGAACAAAAGTGAATTAGTGAGATAAGATCCTGTACTCAGAAGCTTCTATTCTAGTGGGATATATGGAATAAATACAAATAGGCAAGTCAATAAATGAATGCCAAGAGGAAATTCCAGCAGGGTAATGTGCTAGATCGCATTGTTAGTGGTGATCAGGAGGGTTTTCTAGTTTGTTAGACTTGCAGTTGCATTTCCTTGTTTGAGTACTAGATTGAAGTTTGAAGTTTGCATTTCAAGCACTCACTTGTAAACTCTGTGATCACAGTACCCATTGCAGTTTCTAACAGAAGTTTTTAGATGAGCCTCTGGAAATATTTTGAATAAATAACTGAATGGTAATATTACAAGCCGTCTGGATTCAAATTTTAGTTCTCACCTTCAATTTTGACAAATTATTAAAGTTCCTAATCTTCCATTTTAATTTTCTAAATCTCAACATAATTGATAGGTCAGATAATGTCACCATCATATCATTTAATATTTCATATGTACCTGAACCATCAGCTGGTGTTTAAAACTGTTGAAAATCCTTACATATATATGTTGGGCCTGGGGCTGCAGCTCAAAATGATATGGCCCCATGTCTGGTATGGCGAAGACCCTGAATTGGATCCCTGGTACATCCGGGTCCCACTGAAAGTGGTTTATCGCTTTATGCCTAAGCCCTGTCAGGATTAAACTCATAATTAAAAAAAAATTCACAAAAGCATACTCCCTTTGTTATGTTTCTCCACAAACGTCTGAACAAGGAATATGGCTGTTAGAAAGTGAACAATTACTCTCTCTGGTATTTCATTTTCTTTTTGTTCAGCAATAATAGCTATGTATCATCATGCGTGTGTGTGTGTGTGTGTGTGTGTGTGTGTGTGCTTGTGTGTAATGAATGAGGCACTAGCTAAAATAAATGGTCAGTTTCAGGACTATTATAGTCTTTAAAATTTATTTTGTTATAAAAAGGTCAGCAAAGTATCTAAGAATCATTATACAATTTTACACTCATTATCAGGCAACGATCCTTAAAAATGATTTAGCTGTCAAGAATATGAATTGATTTAGACAAATGTTGTATTCATGATATATAAATATGTATGTGTATATATATAAAATGTATATTTATGTGTATATCTGTGTACTTATTGAGGCAATACTATATATAACTAACCTATATTGCTTTAAAATATTTCTGTGAATATTCTATCATTAGATTCTCAGTAACAAACTTGTAAGGCAGGTATCACAAGGTAGAAGGAACCTTCAAGCTGAAAGAGCTCCTAGGTGGGGCCAGGCTCCAGTTACCTGCCTAATCCTGTTACTGAAAGCACTGAAAGAAACAGTGCTCTGATTTGTTGACTATGTTGAAACATGAAACTGAAGCTCGCTGCTGCTAGAGAGGTCCTGAGAGCAAAAGGCCTCCTGCTTATTACTTCCTTCTGGGGTGATTGATTGGAGCAGATTGTTTTGCCTTTGTATTCGCTATAGTCATTTGCATTTTACTACCTACATCTACTTGGGACAACATATATTGAATCCTTCCAGCAGGATTAAGTACTTATCATGAGAGTTTTCCCCACTGACATGCTTCTATTTGCTGAAAGTCTTTTTTTTTTTTCCATTGAGAGAGAAATATTTAAAGAAATGGTGTTGAAGCTGGGGTCCCCCATGGGTGGTCATGTGAGGCAAGAGGAGAGAGATGAGGAGATGGTCAGTTGGTCACTTTCTTTCTGATTTGCCCCTGCTGCCCCTGGCCCACTGGGAAGGCAGGATGATAGTGAAGTAAAAACAGACTTTATTTGGAGGTTCTGAGGAAGGAGGGAGGAGGGAGGGAGGGAGGGAGGGAGGGAGAGAGAAAGAGATTGAGAGAGAGAGAGAGAACATATCTCAAGAGGGAGATGCAGGCACTACATGTGCTGGGGACCACATGTGCTCAGCCATTTGGGCGCAAACAGCTCATGGACCCTGGCAGAATTTGTGACCTTTTTTTGTCAAGATGACTTTTTTTTCTTTTTTTTTTTCTTTTGTGTCACACCCGGCAATGCTCAGGGGTTACTCCCTGGCTCTGCACTCAGAAATTACTCCTGGTTGTGCTCGGGGACCATATGTGCCAGGGATGGAACACAGGTAGGTGGAGTGCAAGACAAATGCCCTACCTGCTGTACTAGCTCAGGGCCCTGTCAAGTGACTTTTATAGGGCTTTTTCCTCCAACCCGCGGGAGGGGGTTGTGGGGACTTCTACCTAAGAGTCTGTTGCTAGGGTGGTTGCCAAGGGGGTAGAGTTGGGAGTGGTCTTGTTTGAAAACTCCTTTTCTTAACCTTTGTTCCTGCTGCTGGATCTTCTTTTGGAGGTTGGGTCTGGACTAGTTCCAGATAAAGGTATTATCAAGCCTTAGTTCTGTGCTAAATTCTGACAGCCTTAGGGGCTAGGTGATTTTGACTTAGGCCTTAGCCCTAGCCTTGGGCTAGGGCCAATGGTATCACTTCACTTGTATCTCTGGGCTTCCTGTTGATCATCGATTTGCTGGAGGGGGTACCAGTAACATCTCCATACATCCTGTCACACGCTAGATAGCCCAAGGGCATCTGCTCACTCCAGGAACATAAAGAGCCTCAAACCATTCCATCAAGTCATGAGAATGAGGTCTAAAATTGTTACTGGTATTTGGCATATCAAATATGACATGGATGCTTGCCAGGCTCTGCTGTGCAGATGGGATACTCTTGTAGTCAACTTGAATCTTGAGCATTTTCTTCTACTTGGTAGAGTTCTGATGAGAGGGAGTCCGGATGTGGAAACCAGTATGGGGGTTCCTCTAGCTTCTTGTGAGGCTCTGCTGGTGTGGCAGGCCAGGGCTAGGAACCTGCCATCCCTCCCAGGTGCCTCATGATCAGCTGGGCACAGGGAGAGCAGGTAGCAGCTCTTCCCTGAGTATATGAGTCTCTGGATCAGCATATCTGGGCTGGGCTTAAAACAGACTGCTGCAGGGCGGGTCACTGATGAGCTGGGCTGTGATCAGCTCTTCTGCTGGGTGGAGCTCTGACGAGAGGGGAGTCCGGATGTGGGAAATGGCAGCCCTCATGGTGTGGGGTTCCTCTGGCTTCTTGCAAAGGTCAAGGGTAGTTCCAAGGAATACCATTGCCATAAGGGCCCATTCCATGCTGTCTGTCTTCAGTATTAAACTATCATGAACCACTTTCACCACTTCACAGAAAAATAAATGTGATTCAAGAATTGTTTAGAAAGGGCTGGAGCAAAAGTACAGAGGGTTATAGCTTTGTCTTGCAAGTACCCACCTGTGCTCAGTCTCCAGCAGCCTACATGGTCTTCAGAGAATCATCAGGAGTTATTCTTGAGTGTAGAGTCAGAAGAAAACACTGAGCATAACCGGGTCTGGCCAGAAACAAACAGAAATATTATTTTGAAGTGTTGTTGGAAATATGACCTACTAGTTAATGAACACCGTAAAATTATAAAAACAAAATCAAGTACCAACTGTTGCCTTTACCAGATTTCATTGTTCACCTTTGATATACCTGTGGAAAAATAGCTGTGCTGTATTTATCTTATTCTCTTCACTTGAGAGATTGCAATATATGAAGTGATTTGGTTGTTTCTTTAATAATGTCAATAAAGTTTAATCTCTAATTTTAAACATTTGTAGATATTTCAGTTACTAATATTTTGGACAATAGAATAAATATCATTTGTTATTTAAAGGAATTAAACTAATCTAGGAGGCCAAAGTGATACAGGTAGGGCTCTTGCTTTACACATGGATCACTCTTGTTTAAATCCTTGGTGTCTGTATGGTTCCCTGAGCACAACTTGAGCTCACTCCTGAACACAGAACCAGAAGTAGCTCCTGAGCACTGTCAAGTATGACCCCTTTCAATTGAATCCCTTGATCACTTGATCACTTGATATCCCATTATTCATCGATTTGCTCAAGCGGGTGCCAGTAATATTTCCATTTGACCCTGTCACGTGCCAGTGTAGCCCAATGGCATCTGTCTGTTTCGGGGATATTGAGAGCTTCGAATTGTTTGTTTAGGGTCCTGATAAGGAAGTCTGACCATCTTGCAGGTGGGCTGCCACGCCATCTTTTGGCATCCCGTGGGATCCAATCGGTAATGGCTCTAGTCCATTGGTCGTCTCCAGATCACATTATATGACCAGCCCACCTGATTTTCGATGTTCTGGCAGATGAGACAGCGTCCTTGATTTTAGAATAGCGATGGAGGTCGGAACTCCAGATTCCCTCTCTCACTTGAGTGAGGCGTGATATTCCAAGCATGGCTCTTTTGATTCCTCTTTGGGAGACCTGACTGGTATTCTCATCCTGCTTTCGTAAGGCCCAGGGGTATATTAATGCAGGGAGAACTGTGGAGTCAAAGAGGTGTGCCCGTAGCCGGAGGTTCTTTGTTCTTTTGACTATTGTTTTGATGTTTTTGAAGGCAGTCCATGCTGCTCTTTTCCTTCTGCGCAACTCAGGTTTCAGGTCGTTCATCATGTTGATTTCTGGACCTAGGTACACATAGCTGTTGCATTCAGATATGTTTGTTCCATTGAGAGTGAATGGGGTCTCTGGAACTAGTTCATTTCTCATGAACATGGTTTTGTTGAGATTCAGCTGTAGACCTATCACATTCTCGGTCAAAGTCTGCCAGCATTTGTGCCGCTTGGCTGATGTTTGGTGTTATTAGAACGATGTCATCAGCGAAGTGGAGGTGGTGTAGTTGCCGACCATCTATCTTCACTCCCATTCCTTCCCATTCTAATTGTTGCATGATCAATACACTAGCTCGATTCTTCACACGCTACCTGACCAAATGTAAGATGTCCTCCCAATGGAAAACTAGCAGGACAGTTCTACTGTTCAAGAAGGGAGACATTCACTACATTGGCAACTATCGCCCCATCTGCCTGTTTTCCGTCACATGCAAACTGTTCACTCGAGTCTTCCTGAACAGGATAGGCAGAACATTAGATGAAGAACAACCACGTGAGCAGGCTGGCTTCTGAAAATGATTCAGCACAATTGACTATATCCACATGATAACCAAACTCATTGAAGTCTATAGAGAATTCAAGATGCCACTCTGTCTCATGTTCATTGACTTAAAGAAAGCCTTCGATTCTGTGGAGACTGAAGAGGTCATAGAAGCCCCTAGTCAAACAGGGCCCAATATATAAAGATCCTCCATGAACTATATTACGGTTTCACCGCTAGGATCTCACCATTCTACAGGAAGTGATCATTGACATCAAAAGAGGGGTTCGGCAGGATGATACCATTTCACCAAAACTCTTCAGTGCCACCCTCCATTGATTAAATGAAATAAATCTATTTTCTGTTTGACCTCTGAAATTTCAGTGATTGAGGTCTCCAGCTCAGGCTGTTTCCTCTCACTCATGGGATACCTACTGTCCTTCTCCCTCCTTTCTATTTTCTTAAAAATCTCTTCAGAATTCAGCAAAGTGAAAAAAATTAAAATTGTATGATTTGATGATACCTGGTCAAGTTCTTCAATTTGCAAATATCTTATGCTTCTGGTATCCAAATATCAAAAAAAGTTTAGTAGTGAGAGTAATTTTATTTTCTTCACAATTTGACATCACAAAGAAACTGAACAACTACTTTTCCCTTGATCCAGGCTAAATTCTAAAGTGTCTCCATGAGACTAAGGCAAAGGTGAAAGGATTTTTTCATGCAACTAATTTCCCAAGCACTTTGGTGCCATCCACATGAAGATTTTCCTAGGAGGGTGTGTGTAAGTTAGATGTAACCTTGCCAAGAAAAAAAAAAGACAGAAAATTTTCAGAAGCTTTTCAGGAGTTTCCATGTTTAGAAAGATCCTGCAAGGAGGGCCCTGGAAATAGCTAAAGGTGGAGCCGTGCACAGGAAATACCTCCAACGTGGAGGCTTTCACTGCCGAGCACCTCCACATAGTCCTGGTGACCTGGAGCACGGCTGGCCTCATCTCTGAGCCCAAGTACTGAACTCCCAAGCTGAGTATCACCAGGACTGACTCTCCCATTCCCTTTGAGTACCACTTGGAGGCCTGCTCCCAACCCCACAAAAAAGTATATATATGCATATATATGTATATAAGCTAGGAGATGAGAAGGATCCCCAATGCACAAAAACAGTTCAATTAGGATTAAGTCATATTCATTCAGAGACTGAATTCTGCTGGTAGGCGTTTGAATCTCGAAAGGTTTGCACAAATTCCTGAAGAGACTGTTTTAGGGTCAGAGTGATAGCCCAGTGGGTGGGCTGCCAACCTGGGCTTGATTTTCAGTATTCCATATGGTCCTCTGAGCACTGCCCAGAGTCATTCTTGTTATTTCATGAGTGTTATTTTAATCTATTGGAGGAAAAATTATCAGTGGATAGTTACTTCAATCTTCTGTTACACCCATTTAAGACCTTGGATATAGTTACTGTGTAATAGTTCTGAATATCTCATGTGTCTAATATCTAGATTTCAAAAAAAATGAAGATGTGATTTAACATTTTAAAGTTGTAGTGTACTGGATACTAAAGACTACATTTCTGCTTGTGTATAAGAGTATTAGATAGCACAGAGGAGTTTTTTCTCTAATTTTGAGAAAGTAGAACAGTAGGTAACATAATAATTACACGGGCTTTTTTTCCCCCTAATTCCTGATATACAACACTTAAAATCCTTGTGATTTCATGACTGTTCTGTGTCCATTGGTCACCTTTGCTTCTAGTATTTGATCCTGATTCCTTCCTTACACACAGCTCCTAATTTCTTGGGATTCTGGAATGATCACTTGAGCACTTGATCACTTGAGATCCCATTATTAGTCCATTTGCTTGAGCGGGAGTCAGTAACGTTTCCATTTGACCCTATCACGCGCCAGTGTAGCCCAATGGCATCTGCTTGCTCCAGGAATACGAAGAGCCTTAAACCGTTCATTCAGCGTCTTGACAAAGTCTAACCATCTTGTAGGTGGGCGGCCACATGATCTGGAATGATAGGAATGTCTTTTTTTTTAACAAGATAATTCTGGGGGAACCTGGATATGCTTAGGATAGGAGTTGGACAAACAAACAAATAGCCATAATAAAAGAATTGAAACTTCACCACCTTCCTTTGTGTTATACATTAACCACTGATCATGTCTAAATTGTGAGGTTCCCCCATACAAACCTCAAATCCTGGGGCCAGAGTGAAAGTGACATTTGCCTTGCATGCAGCCAACCTGGGTTTGATCCCCAGAACCCTATATGCTACCTTGAACAATGCCAGGAGTGGTTCCTGAGTGCAGAGCCAGGAATAAGCCCTGAGCATTGCCAGGTGTGACCCAAAAAAAAAAAAAAAAGCAAAATACCAAAAAAAATCCAACTCTTGAGCTAGAGAAATAGTCCAGCAGGTAGCGTGTTTGCCTTGCATGCAGCTGACTGCTTTGATCCCCAGCATCCTATATGATCTTCTGAGCATAGCCAGGAATAACTCCCAAGTGTAAAGCCAGGAATAATCCCTGAGCATCTCCAGGTGTGACCCCAAAAAAGAAAAAAAAAACAATCCCAAATATTAAAATAAAAGGGTTTAAAGAGCTTACTGCCTGTAAAAGTATTCATGCCCAGGATTCCAGCCTTTAACTGTGGGCACAGACTCTCAAGCCGGGGACTCTCCATATGCTCCTCTTTAACTATTCCTCTCTACACTTTTTCTTTAAAATCAACCAACGTGTACAATGAAATGTCTTGTGAGTCACTGCAACAGCCGATCAGGCTGGAGGAGTGAGTCTTGGGAACACAGAAATTTAGCCACCATCAGAAAGAAGTTGGGGGACCTCCTTCCCGCAACTGTTGCCTACAGCCCCTGGCCTTGTTACTGGGCCAATAACTGAGCCTGTGTGATTTGCGTTAATGCTGGGTAGTTTCCAAATGGATTGCACTGTAAGTTATTCAGCTGGTGTCCACAGAGAACTGGGGAATTGATTGATGCGGTAAATGCACACAAACGGTGTTTGAGTTGTCAGTAGAGAGATTCACGGTGTCTAGCTAGCCCTTCACTAACTATACCACGCAGTAAGTTCATCCCCAAATGCATCTGAGTTCTCTGTCCTAGCATGACGAATGCCAACTTCTGGGTTCTCAGCCTCACTCAATTTTAAACGTGTGAAAGGTTTTTTGTTCAAAAATTAAAAAAAAAACAAATTTGAGATATTTGTAATCATCCTAGCTTTTCAGGCATTAACCTAACTAAATTTTCTCCTTATATGTGCCCTTTCTTCCTTTTCTAACTTGCTCTTTGTTCCTTTTCTAACTTGCCCCAAACATAGAAATACTTGTTCTTTGCCGGAGAGGGCGTTTGAAGTAGGCCCAGGGGGGGAAAAAATCGAAAAAGGAAATCTCCCTTTGAATCTCTTTCACAGTACAGCAAGTCCATTTTGGAATTGCTGAGAATAGCAATATGGGGTGAAACACTTTTGTCTAAACTAGCAAGGGATTTTCCAGCGCAGAAGTAAGGAGACCTCGAAGACAGAGACTGTGTTTGGGAGCAGAATACGTGGGCACCTGCAGTGCCACCAGGAAAGCGCATTTCCCAATGAGGAATGTGGACAAAGACATTTGCCAACAGGACTAAACAGCCCTGAAGAGCAGCCTCGCGGAGTTCTTGTGCGTGGCGTCCCCACCAAGCTGTTGCCTCCCACAATGCCCTCCTCTGCAAGGCTCTCCACCTCCTAATCCTTTAAGTCTTTCTCTTAACCTCATGGCCCCATGTATGAATGCTCCATTGAATGCTCCCCAATTTTATCGATTTCACTTTTCCAGCACTCAATCCTATTCTTTTATAGTCTGCCATAAGATACTCTCTGTTATTGCATTCCTTCATTTATTTATGTGAATTAAGTGGAAAATTCTTTGTTTTCCTCACTTGAATCTAATAGCATAGAATTTTATCTAGAGGGTACAGAGATTTGATAGGGTAGTAAAAGTATTTTGTACAATATTGTCATGGTAGGTATTTGCCAAATAGAATTTTAAATATAAAGAATGAACCATAATCGGTGGACTTTGGCTAATAATAGTATGTCAATATTAATCTATTGTTAAAAATGTACATTAATGCTTGCAATGAGATCACTAGCATGAGTGTGCGTGTGTGTGTATGTAGAGGATTACATGGAGACTGTACCTTATGCTTAATTTTTCTGTCAGCTTATCAATGTCCTAAAAATAATGTCTACTACTAGATATAAAAAATGTATGACAAAAAGCTCTCTCCTCCAGAAGTACACTATGGGTCCCTAAAACTCCCATCAGTCATATATTTAAAACAAACACTCAAAAAATTTTCATCTTGATATTTTCCATTTTCTGATATCTTTTATGCTTTGGGTTGAAATGCGTCTTTTATCACAGCAACTTGGTTGCTACAGTAGTTCACTACTGGCTAAGCAGTTCTGTGCTGCAGCAAGATCTTTCTATCTTATTTCTACTTAAAAATCTGCCTATTACCTGCTAATTGCTCTGTGCTGATTCACTTAAATATCCATGGTTGCTGGAGGAAAAAGATAACACTTGGCTCTAGGGAGCCCTGAAATTCTTTTACACTGTCACTGACCTTGACTGCAGAGGGTAATTAATCTGAGCCTCCAGATGGAATTAAGAGATTTAGACCTTTTATTCTTTATGAAAAGCTTCTTTACTGATCGAGTGCAGTTTTTCTGTTTACTGGGAAAACACCTTATATTAACTTATTGCCCTCTCTTTTATGTTCAACTACCAGAATTACAGGTTTTCTATGACCAGGGCAAAGGAGAGAGGGAAAAAACAGCTTACTCTTATTTTATAGTAAGCAATTCAATTTTATAGGACTATTCATCTACTGAGTAGCCTGTGGCAACAGGCTACTATTTTTCTGCGTAAATTTTACATTTCTCAATAAAACTATAAAATTTTGTGCTATTACAAGATAAAAGTAATCTAAATATTTTAAAACTCCAAGTCCAAGGAGGTTTTTTGGGGGCCATATTTTTTAATTTCTGCTTTTTACAGAGTCACTTGAGAATTAAAATATGTACTATAAATTAGATATTTAATTCCTCATCTTAAAAAGTTACTCCTTTATTTCTTGGCTACTTTTATTTTGGGGGTTATTCTATGAGAAGATTCTCAGCCAGTTCTCTGGAAAGTTCAATGAGAAAATACAAGGACATGGTGTTGCTTAAGTCCTGAGGTAGCAGGGAATATTTGGAGCACCCTAGTCGTGCTCAGGGGTCCCAAGAACCACACCCACTGGTCTGGACCTCTAAGGCAATGCTCAGGAAACCATATGGTGCCTGGAATTGAGTCTGGCCTATTGCATACAAGACACCCATTGCAGTGCCTGTCTTACTCTTGGCTTCTTTCCAGAGACAATAAGCAATAGATCCTGTGACCAAAAATGTTGAAAAGAAAACCAAAAAGCACTGGAGCAGATGAGACATAATAACACTAAATTTTAAAAGGTCAAGTGTTTTAAGTGCATGTTCTAGTGCATATATTCTAGTGAGTGCATTTTTGTTATTCAGAATTATACTCCCTTTATTCCAAATTTATTGGAAAAATTTTATTATAAATGGGTGTTGAATCTTGTCAAATGCTATCTCAGCATCTCTTTAGTAGTTCCTATGATTGTTATTTTTCATTTTCATTTTCATTTTTCATATTATGATACTTGTTATGTACGTATTGAACCATGGTTATATTCCTGGAATTAACCCAGCGTGGTCATAGTAAACATTCCTTTTGATATATTGTTAAAGCTGATTTTTTTGTCTTTTTGTTAAGAAATTTTATGTTTATATTTATCAGATATTGATTGGCAATTTTCTGATATTATGATGACTTTGATTTAGGTATAACTGCATGAAATGTTTTTGAAAAAAATTCTTTTTTTTTTCTCAGAAGAGTATGAAAACAGGTATCATTGATATTTTTAAGTATGTGGTAAAAAATTCTATAAAGTTGTCTGGTCTGAGACTTTATTTTTTGAAAGTTTGGGAAATATTTCAAGTTTCATATTTGTGATGAGACAGTTTAGGCTTTATATTTCTTCTTGTTTCAGTTTGGTGAACTGTGTTTAAAACAATCCATTTTGTTTTGTTTAGCAAATTTATGTAGTTATTCATTGTAGTCTTTCAAAATTATTTGCATTTTTATGGTATCTGTTATAATTTCTTCTTTATTTCTGATGTTAGTGGTTCTATTTATTAGAATTTTTTCCATATTAGAATTTTGTTTTTAGATGTAGCTAAAGGTTTATTCATTGTATTACCTTTACAAAACAGATCATTATAATTACTTGGAGGAGGATATTTAATTTACTTCCACTTTAATTTTTATTATTCCTGTTTTCTAGCTTTCAACTTTATTTGTTGCTGCTCTATTTCCAGTTTATTTACGTATAAGGTTAAATTCTTTACCTCTAATATTTCTTATTTGCTTATAGTGGTTTTTATTGTTATTAATGTCTCTTAGTATTGCTGTTTCTATATCCCATCGATTCTGATAGCTTGCATTTCATTTTTATTTATCTCCAGGTATATTTATTTTAATTCAGTGGTGAGTGTTTGATGCTGCATGTTTGGGTTTTCCTTGTTTCCTCCTTGTGATTGATTTATAATGATTTTATAATATGATATCCAAGAGCACATGGTATAGTTCAAGCAATTATAAGTTTATTAAAGTTTCTTTATTTTCCAGCTTATTGTCTGTTCTTAAGAATTCATTCTGTGTGCATTGCAGAAAAATGTAACTTCAGTTTTCATTGCAGATTCTCATTGCAAAGCCAGGAGGGGCTTTGGCTAGCTGCAGCGCCCAGGATGTGTATTGCTGTTTGGGCCCTACAGAGCCTGGGGTCTCTGGGCCCCTTGGGGGTGTGCTGAGGAACTCCAGGATGCACAGGCCTTATTGAGAGATATGGAATGCCAGGAATGCAACCTGGCTCAGGGTCCTGCCAGACCTGAGCCCAAGCCCCTCCTGTTGCTGGGCTCAGCTCTTCACCTTTAAAGAGCTCTCTGGAAGAAACATGCTTAGATCTTGTCAATTACCTCTTACTGTCACCCAACAATCACAGGAACCACTGACTGGAAACATGGTCCTTACAGTCCAGGAAACAGCTTCAGCTGGGGCTGGTGCTGTCAACAGCACAGTGTAGACACCAAGCTGCAAAAAGTGCAAGTGGTGTCTGGTTTGATGACAAGTAGAGTTTGCTGGGCAAGCAGTCTCCACATCAGCATTCCCAGGTAGGTTTCCACTGAGGCCCCTTCCAACTTTGCACCTGCCGGTGGAACCCTGTCATTCTGCCTCTCCCCTATTTCTGGCCCGCACTCCCCCCCCCTATCCCATCTACATGATTTTCAGCTGTGGCTTCATTGGGGTGGGTTCTGGTTTTGGCCTAGAAGATTCAGTGGGTGTGATAGTGTGCACAGGACTATTTCTCAATCTTCCTCCCTCCCTCCCTCCCTCCCTTCTTCTTCCTCCTCCCTTCCTTCCTCCTTCCTCCTTCCTCCCTTCCTCCCTTCCTTCCTCCCTTCCTCCCTTCCCTCCCTCCCCTCCCTTCTTTCCTCCCTACTTCCTTCCTCCTTCCTTCCTCCCTTCCTTCCATCTTTCCTTCCTTCCTTCCTTCCTTCCTTTCCTCCCTCCTTCCTTCCTTCCTTTCCTTCCTTCCTTCCTTCCTTCCTTCCTTTCCTTCCTTCCTTCCTTCCTTCCTTCCTTCCTTCCTTCCTTCCTTCCTTCCTTCCTTCCTTCCTTCCTTCCTTCCGTCCTTTCCTTCCTTCCTTCCTTCTTTCCTTCCTTCCTTCCTTCCTTCCTGGACTTCAGAGGGATAAGTGGCCTCTTAATTCCTGCCCTAGAGGAGAAAGGCACTGCTAATCTAGTGCTCTGAGCTCAGATATTAGCAGCCTCTTGGGAGAACTGAGTTATAGGTGCCCTTTAAATGCAATCTGTTCACTTTTCACTTGCTCATTTTTCTCTGTGTTGGCACCAAACCATCTAAAATTGATATAGGATCTGGAGCATTGTTGGGAATGATCCCTGAGCACAGAGCCAGATTTAGCAGAAAGTAACAGACCCCCACCATGTGAGGTAAATAATCCAGGACATGATTTTTCCATATAGTATTACTGATTACTATGGACTCAAGCCAGAACAAGAAAGAGCAAGGGATATTATGCTGTGTTCCCCAGGAAGAAAATTCCTGACTTCCAGATTCTCTCACACAATCTCTTTCAGGTCAAACTGATCTTCAATTCTAGTTATTTTCTCTATTGATCGGTAATCTCCCAGCCCAAGTGAGGAACTCAGGACTTGATAAACTCTGAAACAAGCCATCTTCTTCCCTCTGAAGATTTTACTTTGCAGAACTGACAGTTCTTTCCTTTATCGAACACCTCTAGAAGTTCTCTCAGAGCTCTTCCTTTTTATTTTACTTCCCTTATAATTCTTATAAGGGTAATTTTTTTACATATATATGTGTATTTATGTCATTTTCTCTACAGCAAAAATAAAAAGCTATCAATGGAGATAGGATTAGTTTACTGTTAAAAGGGCATAAGAGATTGTGCATCTGTAGATATGTATGGATATTTATATTGAATAACCTGGTTGAAGAGTGAACAGAAAATAAATAATAGAAATAATAAGGCTATGGAGAAGGGTGAAGACGCATCACAACAGTTTTTAAATGAAGCACAATGTTAACAGGTAAGAACTAAGGGTTCCTTTGAATGCATAACTTGCCAGTTGAAGCCTGCAGAATATCAGGGGGCCACATCTTTTCCATATGCAGTTTATATCAGTGAGGGGAGTGAGGGATAGGGGTGAGTGCAGTGTCAGTAGGTGACAACCACATTGAAAAGCCAAAACCCAGATGCAGGTTGAGACCTCAAAGGGAAGCTTCTTCTTCTCTGTCTTACTTCTTCAGGTCTCTTGTTACATATATATTATTTAGTACATTGAAGGTGTAGGAAGTGATAAAAATCATTCTATTTGCAGCAATATCATGCAATATATCATGTTAAACAACATAAGTCAGAGGGAGAGGAGAAACTACTGGAAAATTCCAGTCATATGGAAAATACAGGGACAGGACAATGTAATAGGTAGTATCAAAAATGGCAAACTTTAGGCCTTAATTACAATCTTGTTAATTAAACACTGGCAGTGTGTTGGGGTGGGGGTGAATATAAGCCTAGAGGTGAGGTTCGACACTAGTGAAGGGTCATGTTTGTGGTATGGGGTGCAGTAGTTTTGCACACCCATGCCATAACTGTACCAACCTAAAGTATAATTAACATAACATTACTGTACCAACCATTAATATAGTTATAATTAAAGTTATATTAATATACCATTAATATAATATTACTGTACCAACCTAAAATATAATAAAATAAATTTTAAATCACTGTATCACTGTCACTGTCTTCCCGTTCATCATTGATTTGCTCGGCGGGCACCAGTAACATCTCCATATGCCCTGTCTCATGCAAGTAGAGCCCAAGGGCACCTGCTTGCTCCAGGACATAAAGAGCCTCAAACCATTCCATCAGGTCATGGGAATGAGGTCTATAATTGCTACTGGTATTTGGCATATCAAATACGACACGGGTAGCTTGCCAGGCTCTGCCGCGAGGGTAGCATACTCTTGTAGTCATCTCAAAATCCAGCATTTACTGATGAACCCCGTGGTCGCAAGCAGCCTCGTGAGCAGCTGGGCACAGGGAGAGCCAGTAGCAGCTCTGCCCCATGTCTGGAGTCTGACAGACTCACAGACTCACAGATTTATTTTAAAATTCATAAAAATATAATAAATTGCTAGAACCTAGCTCTATTTTTTTTTGAGATGATGATGAAGTGATAGTCCAGGGATAGCTCTGAATTCTAGATTGAAAAAGAAAAAGAGGAAGCTGCATGTTTCTAGGATCTCTTTCAGGATGAAGAGATAGAACAGTGATTAAGGCACTTGCTGACTATTATGTCACTGGCACCTATGTGGTCTCTGAATCACTGCCAGAAGTGATCCTAAATGTAGAGCCAGGAATAAGTCCTGAATAACAGCAGGTGTGGCCTCCAATCTCTCCCCATCCACCAATTAGAAATTAACCCTACCAACTACATAGAATGTAATGCACATTCAATGCCATTTTCTTACGAATGCTTCCAGCTACTAAAGAGATGATATGAGGGTTAAGGGCTTCACTTGCATGCAGTCAACTCTGATTTAATCCCCAGCACCAATCCCCTGAGCACTTTCAGGAGCAATCATTGAACACAAAGCCAGGAGTATCCCTGAGTACAGAGCCCTTAGTAGCACTAGGGATTCCCCCAACCAAACCAACAAAGCAGAATATTTTCCTTGAGACGGAGAGATAGTAGAAATGGTAGGTCACTTTCCTTGCATGCAGACTACCAAGATTTAATCCCCAGCACTACTTATGGTTCCAGAACCCTGCCAGGAGTGATCCATGATCACAGAGCTAGGAATAAGCCCTAAACATGTTTGGGTATAGCCCAAGAACAAACAGACTACAACAACAAAAAACAATGTCTTTCTTTCACCTTACAGACTATTTTTATCTCTCTTTATAAAGAATGGTAAATATTGTAATATTCATTATGATTTGTTTAGCATCTCTGCTAAATTAAATAGCTTCGTTTAGATTTAAAAAAAGTCTTTTTTAAAGCCCAGCAGCAGTCTTTTTCATGTCCAGCCCAGGTATGCTGATCCAGAGACTCACATACACAGGGCAGAGCTGCTACTGGCTCTCCCTGTGCCCAGCTGATCACGAAGCACCCAGGAGGGAAGAGGGGTTCTAGTCCTGGCCTGCCACCCCAGTAGAGCCTCATAAGAAGCTAGAGGAACCCCCTCACCATGAGGGCCTCCATTTTCCATATCTGGACTACCCTATCGTCAGAGCTCCACCCAGCAGAAGAGATGATCACAGCCCAGCTCACGCAGAGGCTTTGCGGCTATGTGATTCATCAATAAATGCTCGAGATTAGCAGTGACTACTAGAGTATCGCCCCCTCACAGCAGAGCCTGGCAAGCTACCCATGTGGTATTTGATATGCTAAATACTAGTAATAATTATAGACCTCATTCCCATGACCTGATGGAATGGTTTGAGGCTCTTTAGGTTCCTGGAGCTAACAGATGCCCTTGGGCTACACTAGCATGTGAAAGGACATATGGAGATGTTACTGGTTTCCCCTAGAGCAGGTCGATGATCAATGGGAAGTCAAGTGATCAAGTGATCATTTAGATTTAGTTTTATCTACACACTATGTAATATATATATATATAGGTATGTGTGTATATATATTTTTATTTGATAACAAAAGTTTAAAAATGAAAATAACTGATACGGTATCAGGAGTTTCCCTTTTAATGTTTTGTTTTTGGGGCACACCTGCATTGTTCATAGCTTGTATCTATCTCTGTGCTCCCGGGATCATTCCTGGTGGGATTCGGGGCACCATGTGGGGTTCTGGGAATCAAAACCAGGTTGGCCACATGTAAAGCAAATTTCTTACTTACTGTACTATCGCTTCTGGGATCAGGTTGTTTCCAAGAATAAAAAAGAACTGATAATCAGTGTAAACTAGCTACCAGGACTATTTCAGAGATTATACTAGCCATACCTTATCTTTCTTACTTTCCAAACTAAGTGGCTTAGCAACAAACACATTCTAACACATTAACAGATGAGACTATTAGTTCATTGCTTCCCCTCCTTGTCGTTGGATCAATAATAATGGACAACCGGAACATAAACAGCTATGACTGACTTATATATTCAGTTATAAGGTAGACAATAAAGATATGATACTGGCAAACCAAAGTAATTTCTACTTTCACTATAAGGTCCATGAGTGTTTGGAATGAATAAAAATACAATTATGGAGCAATTGAGAAGGACGTCTTATTCATAAGAAGTGAGGGATTCCTTTATATTTTCTTCTTCCCTGAATGGCTCCTCTTAGAAGCTTGAGAGTCCACTATTAATTCTTTTAATGTTATAACATTATTAATATAATAGCACTATTATATAATTATAATACTATTAGTACTATTAATGCCATCACTTGACCATTTGACATCCATTACTTGATTTGCTCGCGCAGATGTCAGTAACGTTTCCACTTGTCCCTGTCACGTGCCAGTGTAGTCCAATGCATCTGCTTGCTCCAAGAATACAAAGGGCCTCAAACCACTCATTCAGGGTCTTGAAGAAGTCTGACCATCTTGTAGGTGGGCGGCCACGTGATTAGTGCTATACAACATATTATTGTATACTTCCTCCATTATATTCTTAAATTCACATTTACCTTTAGATTTACTAAAACCAGCCTCCAGAAATCCCATTTTATTTTAATTTTTGCTTTTTTGGGTCACACAGGTGATGCTCAGGGTTTACTCCTGACTCTGCTCTCAAGAACTACTCCTGGTGGTGTTCAGGAGACCATATGGGATGCCAGGGATTGAACTGGGTTGACCGCATAAGAAGCTCATTTTAAAGTCTTAGAACACTTCATCTACTACTAGATATTTGAAACACCAGTCTAAGTACAAGATGAGAGATGCTAAAAAATACAGGATTGTAGGAGCTGAAGAAAGTAGAAAAAAAATAGAAAAAGTAAAATGCCCCGAAGACAATAGTGGGATATCTTGAAAAGACTCAATGAAATGAAAGTTTCACAAAGAATTTTCTACCCAGCTAGACTCACATTCAGATTTGAAGGAAAGTTACACAACTTCATGGACAAGCAACAGCTCAGGAACTTCATAGACTCAAAACCAACTTTTAAAGAAGGACTGGAAGGAGCTACTATAAGAAAAGACAAACCACAAAAAGCACAACAACCTTATTCAGGAAGATGGCACAAAATCCCATGACAATAATCTCTCTCAATGTCAATGGCCTAAATGCACCAATTAAGAGACACAGAGTGGCAAAATGGATTAAAAGTCTGAATCCAACATTCTGTTGCCTAAAAAAAAACACATCTGAACAGTCATAGCAAACACAGACTCAAAGTCAAAGGCTGGAAAACAATTCTCCAAGCAAACAACTCCTCCAAAAAGGCCGGGGTGGCCATACTAGTATCTGACAGTGCAGGCCATTTTCTAATGATTAAGGGATATGTATATCAGGAAGTAATCACACTCCTAAATATATACGCACCCAACGAGGGGCCAGCAAAATACTTAAAGCAACTGCTAATAGACTTCAAAGAAGACATTGATGTAACACAATTGTAGTTGGAGACTTCAACACTGCTCTATCAACTCTTGTTAGATTGACGAGACTGAAACTCACCAAGGAAATACTGGTGCTGAAGGAAGAAATGGAAGAAAGAGAACTGGTAGGGCTTTTCATACCAAAAAAAGCTGAATACACATTTTTCTCTAGTGCACATGGAACATTTTCCAAGATAGATCACATGCTGAGCCATAAAACATACCTCAATAAAATAAAAAAGATAGAAATTGTGTCAACTATCTTTTTAGATCATGAAGTACTGAAAATGGAAGTTAACCACACACTAAAACAGAGAGTCAGACAAACACCTGGAAACTGAAGAGATCACTGGTGAACAACCAGTGAATCATAGAAGAAATCAAAGGAGAAATCCAAAGACTCCTGGAAACATATGAAAATGAAGACACGAACTCTAAAAACTTGTGCAATATAGCAAAAGCAGTGTTAAGAGGAAAGTTCATAACTCTGCAAGCATTCATCAGGAAACAAGAAAGGGCCCACATAAATAACATTATGTCACAGCTCAAAATATTAGAAAAAAGACGAACAAAAGTAGCCCAACCTAGGCAGAAGGAAACCCCCCAAAAAAAAAACAATCCAAAAGATTAATGAAACCAAGAGTTGGTTCTTTGAAAAAATAGACAAGATTGACAAACCACTGGAAAGACTTGTAAGGAAAGGGAAAGAGAGAACCAAAAAAATAGAATCAGAAATGAAAAGGAAGACATCATAACAGAAACCAAAGAAATTCAAAAGATCAACAAAGATTACTTTGAGAGTCTGTATGCCACGAAACGCGAGAACTTGGAAGAAATGGTTAAATTCCTGAAGTCCTATAACCTCCATGGCTGAAACAAGAAGACCCGCAAACCTGAAGTAGCGTACCAACATTGAGGAAATTGAAACAGTAACTACAAGTCTGCCCAAACACAAAAGCCCAGGTCCAGATGGATTTACTAGTGAATTCTTCCAAACTTTTTTTTTCTTTTTGGGTCACACCTTGCAATGCTCAGGGGTTACTCCTGGCTCTGCACTCAGGACTTACTCCTGGTGGTGCTCAGGGAACCATATGGGATGCCGGGGATCGAACCCAGGTCGGCCTCGTGCAAGGCAAACACCTTACCCACTGGACTATCGCTCCAGCCCCTCTTTCAAACTTTTAAGGAGGACCTACTGCCAAGCCCTTTTCTCTTCCAGGAAATAGAAGAAACAAAAACTCTCCCAAATAGCTTCTATGAGGCACATATCACACTGATACCTGAAGCTGGCAGAGACAACAACAACAACAACAAAAAAGAAAACTACAGACCATACTTCTTGATATAATAATGATGCTAAGATCTTCCACAAAATACTTGCAAAAAGAATCCAAAGACTCATCAAAAGATTATACATCATGACCATGTAGGATTCATTCCAGGAATGCAAGGATGGTTTAACATCCGCAAATCATTCACATAATACATCATGTCAATAAGAGAAAAAAATAAAAAAACATATGATCATATCAATAGATGCAGAGAAAGCATTTGACAAGATCCAGCACCAGCTCATGAAAAAAAATCCTCCATAAAATGGGAATTGAAGGAACCTTCCTAAATAGAGCCAAAGCCATCTACCAAAGCCCACAACAAGCATCATCCTCAATGGGGGAAAAACTGAAAGCCTTCCCACTAAGATCAGGGACAAAACAAAGTTGCGCACTCTCACCACTTATATTCAATATAGAGCTGAAAGTACTTGCCATAGCAATCAGAGAAGAAAAAGGACATCAAGGGCATCCAGATAGGCAAGGAAGAAGTCAAGCTATCACTATTTGCAGATGACATGATATTATACCTAGAGAACCCTACACTCTCAACCAAAAGCTCCTAGAAATAATAGATACCTATAGTAAAGTGGCAGGGTATAAGATCAATTCCCAAAAATCAGTGGATTTTCTACATAAAAACAATGAAAGAGAAGAAAGAGATATTAAGAAAACGATCCCATTCACAATTGTGACACAGAAAATCAAAAACCTAGGAATCAGCTAAATGAAGAGTGTAAAGGACCTGTAAAAAAATCCTACAAAATATAAGAAATAAAAGAGGACATGAGGAAATGGAAACACATGGATTGGGAGAATTAACTTGTCAAAATGGTACTACTTCTTAGAGCTTTATACAGATTCAATGCCATCCCTATAAAGATACCCATGACATTCTTCAAAGAAATTGACCAAACAGTCCTGAAATTTGTATGGAACAATAAACCCCAAGAAAAGCTAAAGCAATCCTTGGGAAAAAGAGGATGGGAGGCATCACCCTTCCCAACTTCAAACTACTACAAAGTGGTAGTAGTTAAAACAGCACGTTATTGGAATAAAAACAGATCTGTGTACCTATGGAATAGAGTGGAATATCCTGACAGCCATCCTAAAATACATAACTGTTTAATCTTTGATAAAGGAGCAAAAAGTACCAAATGGAGCAAGGAAAGCCTCTTCAACAAGTGGTGCTGGGAAAACTGGAGAGCTATATGCAAAAAAATGAATTTGAACCTCTGCCTAACATTATGCACAAAAATCAGATCAAATGGATTAAAGATCTCAATATCAGAACTGACTCCATAAAGTACTTTGAAGAAAGTATAGGAAAATCCCACCATGACATTGAAACTAAAGGCATCTTCAAAGGTGAAAAACCACTAACAAGGCAACTAGAAGAAAAGATAAACATAGGGGATTAAATGAAACTAAAAAGCTTCTGCACCTCAAAAGAAAGTGACCAAGATACAAAGACAGTCCACAGAATGGGAAAGAATATTCACTCAATACCCATCTGATAAGGGGTTAATATCCAGGATATATCAGGCACTGATAGAACTTTACAAGAAGAAAACAAACAAACCCATCAAAAAAATGGGGAGAAGAAATGAACAGAAACTTTGACAAGATAGAAATTCAAATGGCCAAAAGGCATATGAAAAAATGCTCATCATCACTAATCATCAGAGAGATGCAAATCAAAACAACAATGAGATATCATCTCACACCACAGAGGCTGACACATATCCAAAAGGGCAAGGACAACAAATGTTGGCATGGATGCTGGGAGAAAGGGGACTCTCATCTATTTTTGGTGCAAATGTCAACTGGTACAGCCTATTTCGAAAACAATATGGACATTCCTCCAAAGACTAGAAATTGAGCTCCTGTTTGACCCAGCCATACCACTTCTTCGAATATACCCTGGGAAGCCCAAAACACACAGCAGCAACACCATCAGCACTTTTATCTTCATAGCAGCACTATTCACAATAGCCAGAATCTGGAAACGACCAGAGTGCCGGAGAACTGATGACTGGATAAACTTCGGTACATCTACACAATGGAATACTACGCAGCTGTTAGGAAACATGAAGTTATGAAATTTTCCTATAAATGGATGGACATGAAGAGGATCCTGCTTAGTGAAATTAGCCAGAGGGAAATTAACCAGATATCTAATGACTAGAATGACTGCATTTACTTGTGGAATATAAAAAATTAGCATGAAACCAATATCCAAAGCCAGGCAAAACATGAATCAGGAGTTCTTTTCAGTTGGTAGAACCTACTGCAAATGTGTGGGAGTCAGAGTTTAGGCAATACAGAGAAAAGAACAGTGTACTAATAATTATTGTAAATGATAATGCCAGCGTAGAATTGAACATTGAAAGTAGGCAAAAGGATATACATGATAACCTCTAACTGTATGTATTGCAAGCCACAGTGTGTAAAAGGAGAGAGAGAGAGAGAGAGAGAGAGACAGAGAGAGAGAGAGAGAGAGACAGAGAGAGAGAAGTGAAAATTTCCTGCCATAGACACAGGCTGGGGGCGGGATCATGGGACATTGATGGAGGGAAACGGGCACTGGTGGAGAGATGGGTGCTGGAACACTGTATGACTGAAAGCCAAATATGAACACTCTTTGTAACTGTATATCTCACGGTGATGTAATAAAAATTTTAAAATAAATAAAGAGCCTGCCATAGAATAGGTTGGGGGAGGGGGTAGGGAATTGGGGACATTGGTGGTGGGAAATGGGCTCTGGTGGATGGGTGGGTGGGTGCTGGAACACTGTATGACTGAAACCCAAACATGAACATCTTTGTAATTGTATATCTCATTTTGGTATAATAAAATATTACAAAAAATAAAATAAAATAAGCTTGTTTAGTAGCGTAGACTACCAAATTGCTTTTGAAGTGAATGGTAAGGTGGATTCACTCAAGATTTTACATTTATTGACATCATTTGGTCCTTATTTCCATTCTGAGGGAAGTTGTACATACATACTTTGTGATTAGCACCAGGCTAAATGTTAGGATAGAGAAAAATCTCCCTATACCAGTGACACTGTATCTCTATGAAGTCTTAACATTCTCTCTTAAGACAAAATCAAAAACAACCCAAAACCCCCCCAAATCAGTCTTCTCTCAAAATCCTGAAATTATTTCTTCTAAACAATGTCTCAAGTATTCATCTAGGTTAACCTTTATGCAGTCTCCATAGAATTACTGTTTGAGGGCCGGAGTGATAGCCCAGCGGGTAGGGAGTTTACCTTGCACGCGGCCGGCCCATGCCCATACCAGCCCGGGTTCGATTCAGGGCACCCCATATGGTCCCCTGAGCACAGCTAGGAGTGATTCCTGAGTGCAGAGCTAGGAGAGACCCTGAGCATTGCCGGGGTGTGACCCAAAAAAGAAAAAAAAAAAAGAATTACTGTTTGATAAATGAACAATGTCCAAGATTTGTTATAGCTTGTTTGCCTCACTTAAAAAATATGTCTTTTTAGGGGCCAGAGCGATAGCCCAGCGGGTAGGGCGTTTGCCTTGCACTCGGCCGGCCTGTGCCAGCCCGGGTTCGATTCCTGGCATCCTATATGGTCCCCCAAGCACCGCCAGGAGTAATTCCTGAGTGCAGAGCCAGGAGTAACCCCTGAGCATTGCCGGGTGTGACTCCCCCCAAAGAAACCCCCAAAATATATGTCTTTTGTATTTTTATTCCTCTTGCTACTCCCATTCTTCCAAATTCTTTCTTTAAAAATATTTAAGGCAAAAATTACCTTTGGTGTTGTTGGAGAAATTTTTGGGGGTAGTCCCAAAACTGGTGGTGTCCAGGGCTTTACTTCTAGTTCTGTGCCCAGAGTTCACTTCTAGTGATGCTTAGTGACCATCTGCAGTGCTGGGAGTCAGACCTAGGTTGCTCAAGGGTAAGACAAGTGCCTGTCCCATTGCACTGGCCCTAGAATCAGTTTTAGAAAAATCATAAATTAACTTCAAAGAAGGCTTTCAGAGTAAGTTTTACTTGAATTTTGTGATGAGAAATTCCAGTTATAGAGTAAATATTTACTCTATCATTTTCTCCATTCTGTTTGTCTCTCTAAAGCATTATACCACATCATTATTTGTGTTAAAAATGATTTCGTATGTATCTCTTACATTTACGCTCACTGCCATGAGAATGGAGATGGCCTATCATTTGAATCACACACTCAGCACCAAGGTCACAGACTGACCAAAGACGATTTCATTAAATATTAAAATCATGAAGTGATTTGTGCATCTCATCAAGTCTCAAGGAAAAAACATATTAGTACTGTTCAAACTTACATGAGGCTCCTTGCTTTATTTTCTCAATTCAAAGGAAAGGTTAAAAAAATTAGAAACCATGTTCACTTCAGATGCATTTGTATACTCTAGCAATATTTACGCTAGCTCCTTAAGCTTCCCTATAACTTCACTAGAAAGTATAAAAGTATCTGATTGATTCCTGTTAGTTCTTTAAAGTCAACTTTTTATCTCAGTTATCTAAATATTTCTTTTATCCTTGAGGGAGTATATATAATATGCCCTCATTTATGCTGTCAGAAAAAGAAACTTTGGAGGTAGAAAATTAAAGAGAGTGTTTTTCTTCCCTTAAAACTTATTTGTACTCCCTTGGATATATAACAAATATGTAAAAGTCTTGATAATAGCATTTTGAAGACGCAAGCCTAAACCATTTAATAGAATAAAAGATAAAGGCAATATTAATAATTAAAATGAAAATGGAAAACTATATAAATTATTCCGTTTTTGTGTTTAGTTTATTCTAAGGCATTTATTTGATATCTTGGTAACTTAATTTTGATAATATCTGTGAACTCAGTAGTACCATAATTCCTAAAAATGTTTCTTGCTATTTGGAATTATATCAACTAGTTTTTATTCCTCTTTTTTGTATATAAATTAGAGATGCATTATAATTTCACTATTAAGATCAAAATAGTAATATATTTAATTATTAATAGTTTCATGACATTATTAAATATAATATTTTAATTATTAAAATTTATAAAATTTATAACTATTAAAATGTACAAATTATTTTATTTCCCATTATCATCAACCTATATTTGACATATGTTTGATAAAGGGTTTTAAAAGAAAATGTTTTATTGAAACATTAAATTCAGATGCTGGAGAGATAGTACAAGGTTTCGGTGCTTGTGTTGCAGGTGGCTGACCTGGATTTGATCTCACCATTCTGTATACCCCCTGATACCCCTATTTTCGCCTTCCGGAAGTAAACCCTGAATATGGAGTCTGAAATAAGCCTTAAACACTGCTGGGTGTGGTTCCCAAAGCAATGTAACAATAAATATAAAATATAAAAATACATGTACAAGTTAGAATTAAATTATGTTGAATTTATAAGCTACTTTTTAAAATACCTAATGGTAGTCAGCCAACAGTGCTCTGGGTGCAAGAGAGGAAGTGATGGAGACATCAGGTCACATGCAGTAATACTCAGGGGCCCATGTAGAATTTTTGCTAAAACTCAGAACTTCAAACAAGCTGAGCATATGCATTGCCAAGTGAACTATATCCAAAGCCCTTAAACTGCAATTTTTCATAGTATTTGCTATTGCTAACATTTGTCTTAATACTCATGTTTGTATAATATTCATGTACATATAACACTACCTGTCACAGGCAAAAGTATTAGTGGGCCATATGTTATATTGAATAGTCCCTAGTAAACATTTATTCCTGTCTATGTTAAGTGACTCAAAAGAGATTTAAAATTTTCATGACTACGTAAAATAAATGAGGTTTGTACCAATTGTTCCAAGCAGTCAATATCCCTAATTAAATTGCATATTGATAATGATATGGGATTTCTGGTAGTTCTTAGAATGCAGTTAGAGTTACTCAAATTAGAGCATTTTTATTCTTGCCATACTAAACTATAATGCACTGTCAGATATCATATCTTACGTGCCAGGACATTATGGCAAAATCAGCAAGGTAAAATATCACAGTTCAATTTTTACAGTGAGTTTGTTAGGTTTTCTTTTGACACAAATACTAACACTGCCTCAGCTATGGGGAGATAAATGCTGCTTTACTCAAGAATAACAACACATAGGAAGTGACCAAGGGAGAGAAGCAAGCTGGTAGTGTCTCAGCACAAGGGATGGCAGCTCTCAGAGCCCTGAACAATCAAGGCGGCCACAGCATTTCTGCATGAGAGAACATAGGTGCCCTGTTGGGGATGCCGCCGGAGTCCCCAACAGTGCCGGGAAGCGAGTTCCCTTCTACCTCTGGAGCCAGTGGGGAATGGATGAAAACTCAGGAATCCGGCACAGGTTTTAAAATGCTTTATTATCACAGGTTCAGGCATACAAATCAGCAATAGGGAAAAACCCTGTGCTTAGGATTCCCAGCTAGAACCCCAGCCACTTGTAGGCCAAGATGGCGCCACCACGTGTTAAGGCCCTGTAAAGAGGAGACAAAGACAAGACTCCCAAAGAGAGAGTGAGAGAGAGAGAGAGAGAGAGAGGGGGAGAGAGAGAGAGAGAGAGAGAGAGGGAGGGAGAGAGAGGAGAGAGGAGAGAGAGAGAGAGAGAGAGAGAGAGAGAGAGAGAGAGAGAGAGAGAGAGAGAGAGAGGAAAGCAGGCTGGTTTTATCCCCTGCCTCGACCTCCCACTATTATGGGAAGCAGGGAGGGTCAAATGCCCTCAGGTAATTTCTCCCAGCACCTCACCTAATGTCTTTTTATTTTTTATTATTATTTTTTTGTTTGGCAGCGGGGCGGGGTCGCATTGCTAATGTCTTGAGCCAAGATCTTCCTGGAAATGCCTTTATAGGGTAGAGAAGGGGGTTTCTGAGATGGCATGTCTCTGTACCAAAGACTAATACTAATGCCAGTTAAATATTTCTCCAAGCCTTCACAAGAGTCTCATCTTTACTTCATGGCAGTTTTGTATTTTAGTTGCTTCTGAATTATAAGGGAGCCATGCTTGCTTGCTTGGAGGCAAACAGCTTTTCTCTCTGATCTGATTACTTAGAGATTCAACGTGGCCAGGCAAATATGCTGGTAAGATCTAGCTAGTCCCACGATGACTGAGGTAGCATGAGAGAATATTTATACCAGTCAGTACAGGATACATGGTCAGATAAACTGCCACATTTAAACTACCCCCTATCTACGAAGTGAGTTTTCAGGAGGCAATCCAGGGCAGATGCAGAGGCTTTTAGGTATCCTGCAACAGCGCCCTGTGGATCTTCTGGTTCAGGGAGAGCCCTATTAAACAAAACAGCCAGTCACCTGCGGCCAAGCCCCTGGCTGGGAGAGAGAAGCATGAGGATGGTGGCAATATGGTTGCCAACTGGCAGAACGCCCACAGCTCTTGGGGCTATGGGTGATGGCAGAGTTTTAAAGTGTCTGAATAGGGCTTTTCTTTTTCATTTAAAAAAAATTTTTTTTTTTGCATTTTGGGTCACACCCAGCAGGGGTTACTCCTGGCTCTGCACTCAGGAATTATCCTGGCAGTGCTCAGGGGCCATATGGGAAGCTGGAATTGAACCTGGATAGGCAGCATGCAAGGCAAATGCCCTCCTTGCTGGACAATCACTCGAGCCCCTGGACAATCACTCTTTGAGCCCAACTTGGCATCACTGTGAAACGCAGGTGTTGAGGTCCCAGGGCTGAGGAGGCGGGTTGCCACCATGGGCCCCAGTGATTCACCGCTGTTCGGTCAGTGCTGCTGCTGTTTCCTCCCTGAACCAGCCTGGGCTTCCCATAACATACTATGGAGTAAAGCCTCCCTGAGTGACAACTATCTGGAGACCGAGGATGGGGCCATTTGCCTCCAGTCCAGGTTCTGCTGGACTGCTGGCTCCCGCCCACCCAGGGTGCCTGAACAGTAAAAGACAGCAGCCCTGGCTCTGGTCCTTCTGTCTGTGCGGCAGCCACTGTGGCCATCCCTAGTGGGTTCTGGGGGGCAGTGTGCCACAGGTCAACCTGGACCGCAGGGCAAGAACACCAGCAACCTGTGGGTGCCGTCAGGCTTCCTGATACCTCAAAATCGCCCGTGCCTCTGGCCAGACATCAACAACTCAGGACTAAGTTTTCTAAGAAATAAAACCACCAAAAGTCAGTTATGTGGGAGACACACCCACAAATCGCCTCTGGCTTAGCCATACTAGCTCACTCACTTATTAGCTATGATTCAGGCACCCATAAATAAATCTCATAGACTGGTATGTGCAGTTAAAAACCTCTTTCACTGGCAGTGCTCCAGAGTCTCCTGAATAAATCTCAAGAGGCATCAACATGATGCAGAGATGCTCTTATACTCTTCCCAAGGCTGAGTCATTCAGGTACCCCAGAGCAGGACAAATGAGCCCACCATCTGTCCAAACAAAGCACGGACAGCCAAAAACCTTCACACCCCGCAGTTACCTCCGTGCCCCTATCCGGACTCTACTGCTCTCATTGAGCCTAATCCAGAAAGTAATCTGTTGAAAAACTCAGGTATGTGGGATCTGTGACTGCCATCTCCAGGCTTTCACAGAGTCTGGGCTACCTCCCCTCTCTCCCTGCACTTCCAGAAGCTGTGGCAGTCATGCACATACCTCCAAAGCCACACAGCTAAAAATTTAACTCCAGAGTATAACCTAATTAAAATTCTTGGATTTCCTAGAGTGCATGGCTGCAGCACTGATAAACCAGGAGTAGCACACAATATTGGACGGGAAGTAATGCAGAAGGCATCCGAATCACTTAATAAAATAACAGGACAGAAGGCTTAACATTTTAGTAATCTCTTATATGTAAAAGGGCTTAATTGCTCCATGGTGAGAGACACAGTCTTCATCAACTTTCTTCTGAGGAAACACTTTTTGATCATTCTTGTACCAAACTGTAACAAGAAATATAGAAGAAATGATTCCCCCTTTGCTATGGGAGCAGGCTTAATTGGTGGGTGGTCTGTTGAATGTGTGTAAAGAAACTACTGCGAACAATGTTGTAAACCACAGTGTTTACATAAGGTGTAAGGGGAAAATAAAATAATCTTTTAAAAAGTGAATAACAACACACAAAAATATAAAGTCTCTAAGTGAAAATAAATGATCTTTACTAATACATTCTTTTTTATTGTTTCTATTCATTTGTCCTTTTTTAAAGTATTGTCTATTCTCTTATTTTGATTCTCTGTATTTTACTCACAGATGAGTGAGATCATATGGTATTTGTCATTCTCCGTAATTTATTTCTTTAACCTGATACTCTCTTTTTTCCATCCATATGGCAGCAAAATGCATGAGTTCTTCTTTTCGTTAAGCTGCAAAGTGCTCCATTGTGTTTATGTACCACAATTTCAAGGTTCAGAAATTTTTATATTAATAAGACCTGTTAGATACACTTGCAGGATATTTTAGTTGCTGCTGGGTGTTTAGTTTTTAGATATTCTTTTAAAGATTTGCAGTTATGGGTGTTTGTATTTTTTTTTATTTTACTTTAGTATTCCAGTTGGTTCAATTGATAAATCTTTTTCATTTATCTTTCCGCTAAGGACTCTGTATTAGTTAGGAGTTGATGAATTTCTGCTAACAAAATCAAATCAACTGAGAACAGAGACATATAATGTCTGAAACTTAAACACAATAAAACTTTATTTCTTACATTAGAGTCCAAGATGTATGTATCCCTCTTAATGGTGATTTTCCTTCATGCAGAGACTAAAGGACCCAATTCTCCTCACTTCCATCTGCCTTCCCTGAAGGTCAAATGATCACTATGACTAGTTTCAGCAAAGTGTATGAGTGTTGAGCTGGCAACACTTTTCGTGTTCTGCAGGAGAGCATATGTCTCAAGGCTGTCACTGATCCTGCCTCGAGGAGGAACTGTACTTGTTCTCCAGACACAAGTGTATTCCTCTGCAGAGCAGTGAGTATCGGAAGCAAGTATGGATGGAAGCAACCATTACAACGTGAAATTCTACGTTTTATAACCTGACCTGTTTGGGAGCAGTCAGAATTTATGAGAACTTGAATTATGCCTATGTGAAATATTAGGAAAAGTTGTCATTACTTATGAATGACATTTAAATACTGTCAACCAACAATATCTCATGGTAAAACTTTTAGCATGAATTATATAATTTCAAATTTAGGCTAAATGTGTAGAATGTGTATATTCTTAATAAATGCAATAACCACTTTGGGATGATAAAGGTAAGTTCCCCTCTTTCTTTTTCAGGGTTATTATAGAATAATAATAAGTCCTTAAGATAGCAACTTTGCTCCTGCCCCTCGAGGTATTGCAGGTGTGGCTTCAGTGCCTGACTGCATGGACAGGTGGCAGACAGGAGACAGGCTTGCCTATACCCAGGGCTCTGCCCCATGGGACCCGTATGGTTGATAGTCTGACATAGAAAAGCTGGACCCCCTGGGATGAACCGAGACCCATAGCAGAACCTGGCAAGCTACCCATGGTGTATTTGATATGCCAAAAATGGTCACAATAATGGACCTCATTCCCAACAAATGGAGATGTTACTGACACCTGCTCAAGCAAATTGATGAATAGCTGGAAGACAAGTGACAAGTAACAAGCAATGAATAATATATAGTGAATTTGCAAAGCAATGAACAATGTAAGAACAGAGCACTGGTAAGGGTTTTTATAAATGTGTGATGTTTTCTAACATCTAGAAATTAGAAGCAAATTTTCAATTATAGAACTTTTGTGTTAACAACCTTCTTAGCTACATTTCCCTATCCATAACTTCAAAATCCATTCATAAGAGTAGGTATCTTTCTGACTAATACTGCAATATTTGTAAAGAACCATTGATTTTGGAAGAGCGTTAATGCTCAGTAAATAAATTTACAAAAGAGTAGATGCATTGAATTGTGGTTGAAAATACTGCTTCAGAAGGAAAGCTCCGCCCGGGGAGCTCCGCCGGGTTCCCCCAACAGTGCTGGGAAGCGGAGTTCCCTTCTACCTCCGAGCTGGCAAGGAATGGATGAAAACTCAGGAATCCGATGCAGTTTTAAAAAGGGCTTTACTATTACAGGTTCCAATATACAATCCAAGAGCAGGGAAAGCCTCCGGACTCTGCGTTCCCAGCTAGGCCCCAGCCAGGTGCAGGCCAAGATGGCTGCCACCACGTGTTGAGGCCCAACAGAGAATGAAGAGGACGGAGAAGCAAAACACCAAGGGAAACCGAAAAGGCAAAAAAAGGGGAAAAAAGAAAAAGCTTCTTTCTTGCATCTTATTTTATAGCTCGAAATCCGCCCAAACTCCCCAGCCCAGCTGGGCTATCTAGAGATGAAAATTCAAAGCCTCCCAGCTGAGCTGGGAGGAGCTGCAAGCCAAATGTAAACTTCTCCTGGCAGGGTCAAATGCCCTCAGGTAATTTCTCCCAGCACCTCACCCAATGTCTTTTTATATGCTAATGTTTAGAGCAAGATCCGCCAGGAAAAATCTCCACAGGGTAGAAAAAGGGGCTCTTAGAGGAGTCCTGCAACAGTATAGATAGACATTTGGATTGAATGTACTCAAAAATTCTATGGACTGGAGAGATAAGAAAAGAGAGTAAGGAACTTGCTTTGCATGTAGCTGACCTGGGTTCAATACCCAGTACCGCATATTACTTCCCCTAGTCCCATCAAAAGTAATTCCTGAGCACAGTTAGGAGTAAGTCCTGAGCTGTGCCGGGTGTGTGTATACACACATATCATTATTATCATATATTTTACTTTTGTTCTTTGTTTTTGGGCCATCGTGGTGATGTTCAGGGATTATTCCTGGCTTTGCACTCAGGAGTTACTTCTGACAGGCTCCTGGAACCATATGGAATGCTGAGAAATCAAACCCGGGTTGGCCTCATCCAAGGCAAGCATCCTTCCCACGGTACTAACTATTTAGCCTCTCTTATCTTTTAGAACCAATATATACTCTTTTATGTTTAGAATGAATACCAAGAGTTATTGAATTTTTATAATCACTAGATTTCATCTTGTCTTTTTGAGTTGCTATAATAAAATATCTCCAGCCCCAGATTACCAGTCTCCAGCCTGGCTTGTCAGAAACCCAGCCTACAAGGACCCACCACATAGAGACCCGCCCTTCAGAGGAGAGTATTTCAAGCCCAGGAATGCTTGAGCCTAAGACACAGGTACACCCGGCAGAGCAGAAACCACCTTTCCCGCGTTACGTGCAGCGGCCGCCGCGCGTATTTACCTCCAAATTACCATAAATATTTTACCCACCCTCTGAGAGAGCCCCACAAAGTAATGAGAATATAGCGCCCGCATGGCAGAGCCTGGCAAGCTGTCCTATGCGTGTTCGATATGCCAAATCCAGTAACAGAAATGTTTATTTTCCTGACCCGAAAGAGCCCTTAATATGGCAGCAGTAAGAGAGGCACACAAGCAGTGCCTGATAAAATTTCATGGCCATCCTAGGCTGCCAAAACGAAGAAGGACTAAAATGAATGTGTACTTTCAATGCACGTACGCTGGCATCGGAAGCATATATTGAGGATCTGATGGTGCAAGCGCAAAAGATCAAGTACGACATCATTGGTCTGACTGAGACGAGGAGGCGTCAGTTGCATCATGCTGTATTTGACACTGGAGAAGAATTGTTCCTTGGAACATGCGATGAAAGAGGCCCTCGGTGGCGTTGGTGTCCTTGTCAACACGAACATGGCCGTAAACATTGATTCATTTGAATGCCTAACAAACCGAATAGGACAATTACACTTGAAGAGATGTGGCCCACTGCCAGAAATTTCTATCTTCATTGTCTACACACCAACATCCACATACAAAGAAGATGAAATTGAGAAATTCTACATGGAATTGGAGGAGTTCTATAAAAAAAGATCACACCTTCTACAAGATCATAGTCGGTGATTTTAATGCCAAGATAGGACCAAGAAGATCGGCTGAAGAACTCCACATCGGGACCCATGGCCTAGAATGGAACGAACAGGGTGAGAGACTATCTGAGTTCATCATGTCCACCAAGACCATTCATGGGAACTCACAGTTCCAGAAAGCTGAAGCGAAGCGTTGGACATGGGAATCTCCTGGCGGACAGTTCCACAATGAAATTGACCACATCATCTTCAATCGACGATTTTGTCTGACCCGATGTAGCTGTCGTCCCCCAAATTCCAAACAGGATCGGACAACCGTCTCCTTGGTGCAAAATTCTACTTCCCACAATGGGGAGAAAAGGCTGCAAAGTTTAAGAAGAGAACTCCCAGAACGACCACCAACTGGGAACTCTTTGGCACCATTGCAGCAACATGGGAAGATACCATCATTGACGACATCGATGAAGAATACAACCGACTGGTTCAGCACCTCCATGATTGTGCGAAGAATGCCGAGAGAGAGAGAAAGACACAAAAGGACGCCTTTCTTCAGAAACTCTCGAGCTCATTAGCCAACGTGGCAAGGCACGATCCTCAGTAGACCAAATGCTAACGTCCAAGCTTGCTAAACGGTGCAGAAAAGCAATAAAAGAAGACCTCAAAGACAGAAGAGCAGAAATACTGGAAGATGCAGCAGAAGCCGGGAAAAGCATTCGCGACTGACCGCCTGTCCTTCGCCAACTATAAGACCAAGATGACTGCCCTCCGGCGCTCTGATGGCTCTATCACATTTTCCAGAAAGGCAATGGAGAAGATTATCCAGGACTTCTACTCAAATCTCTTTGATAGCCACATCCACCTGCCCACATACCAAATTTCACAGGATGAATATATCATTCCCAAAGTTCTCCCTTCTGAAATCCAACATGCCATTTCGTCGGTAAGGAAGGGAACAGCACCAGGCCCAGACAAAGTCAGACCCGAACACCTGAAGAATCTGCCATCGGTACTCATCAATACACTAGCTCGGCTCTTCACACGCTACCTGTCCGAATGCAAGGTGCCCTCCCAATGGAAAACCAGCAGGACAGTTCTACTGTTCAAGAAGGGGAGACATTCACGACATCGGCAACTATCGCCCATCTGCCTGTTGTCCGTCATCTACAAGCTGTTTACACGAGTCATCCTGAACAGGATTAGCAGAACACTAGATGAAGGACAACCGGGAAAGGATTCAGCACAATCGACCATATCCACACAGTAACCAAGCTCATCGAGGTTTGTAGGGAGTACAAGATGCCGCTCTGTCTCACGTTCATTGATTTACAGAAAGCCTTTGATACTGTGGAGACTGAAGCAGTCATCGAAGCCCTAGCCAAACAGGGTCTTCAAACCCGATACATCAAGATTCTTCGTGAGCTGTATTACGGATTCACCACCATGATCTCACCATTCTACAAAGAAGTGATCATTAATGTGAAAGAGGGGTTCGACAGGGTGATACCATTTCACCAAAACTCTTCAGTGCCACCCTCGAGAACATCATGCGACAATTAGAATGGGAAGGAATGGGAGTGAAGCTAGATGGTCGGCAACTACACCACCTCCGCTTCGCTGATGACATCGTTCTAATAACACCAAACATTAGCCAAGCGGCACAAATGCTGGCTGACTTCGACCGAGAATGTGGAAAGATAGGTCTACAGCTGAATCTAAAGAAAACAATGTTCATGAAGAATGAACTAGTTCCAGAGGCCCCATTCACTCTCAATGGAACAAACATCTCTGAATGCAGCAGTTATGTGTACCTAGGTCGAGAAATCAACATGATGAACGACCTAAAACCTGAGCTGCGCAGGAGGAAGAGAGCGGCATGGAATGCCTTCAAAGGCATCGAACAAATAGCTAAAAGGACAAAAGATCCTCCGGCTCCAGGGCATATCTCTTTGACTCCACCGTTCTCCCTGCATTAACATACACCTCAGAGACCTGGGCCCTACAAAAGCAGGATGAGAATGCTATTCGGGTCTCCCAGAGAGGAATCGAAAGAGCTATGCTTGGAATATCACGCCTCACTCAAGTGAGAGAAGGAATCCGGAGTTCTTTTTTTTTTTTTTTTTTAAGTATTTTATTATACCACCGTGAGATATACAAATAAAAAGATATACAATTAAAAGTTCATGTTTGGGTTTTGGTCATACAGTGTTTCAGCACCCGTCCCTCCACCAGTGCCCATCTCCCACCACCAACATCCCCGGTTCCCTGCCCCCTTCCCCAGCCCACCTCCATGGCAGGTTCTTTATTTCTTTCCCTTTCTCTCTCTTTCTCTTTTCCTTCCCTTCCAGACTATGGATTACAGAACATACATTAAAAGGTTGTCATGTGTATCCTTTTGCCTCTATTTAATGCTCAGTTCTAGGTTGGCATTAGTACCCTCGACTATTATTAGCCCCCTGTTCCATTTTCTGTCTTACCTAAACTCTGAATCCCACACGTTTGTGATAATCTCCACCTTTGACAAGACCTCCTGATATATGTTTCACTTGACCTTGGATATTGGTATCATAATATGTACATATATATTTATGCCATGCAAATAAATGCAGTCATTCTGTATCTGTCTCTCTCCTTCTGGCTAATTTCGCTCAACATAATCTTCTCCATGTCCATCCATTTATAGGCAAATTTTATAACTTCATTTTTCCTAACAGCTGCATAGTATTCCATTGTGTAGATGTACCAAAGCTTCTTTATCCAGTCATCGATTTTCGGGCACTCTGGTTGCTTCCAGATTCTGGCTATTGTGAATAATGCTGCTATGAACATAAAAGTAGGGATGGTGTTTCCGCTGCGTATTTTTGGTTTCCCAGAGTAGATTCCCAGGAGTGGTATGGCTGGGTCAAATGGGAGTTCAATTTCTAGTCTTTGGAGGAAAGTCCATATTGTTTTCCAGAAAGGCTGTACCAGCCGGGCATTCCCACCAACAATGGATGAGTGTCCCCTTTTCCCCACATCCACGCCAGCACTTGTTGTTCTTGCTCTTTTGAATATGTGCCAGTCTCTGTGGTGTAAAGTGGTATCTCATTGTTGTTTTGATTTGCATCTCTCTGATGATTAGTGATGATGAGCATTTTTTCATATGTTTTTTGGCCATTCGAATTTCTTCCCTTGCTGAAGTTTCTGTTCATTTCTTGTCCCCATTTTTTGATGGGGTTGTTTGTTTTCTTCTTGTGAAGTTCTACCAGTGCCTGATATATCCTGGATATTAACCCCTTATCAGATGGGTATTGGGTGAATATTCTTTCCCCATTCTGTGGACTGCTTTCTGTATCTTAGGCACTGTTTCTTTTGAGGTGCAGAAGCTTTTCAGTTTCATGTAGTCCCATATGTTTATCTTTTCTTCTAGTTGCTTTGTTAGTGATGTTTCACCTTTGAAGATGCCTTTAGCTTCAATGTCGTGGAGGGTTTTTCCTATATTTTCTTCAATGTACTTTATGGATTCAAGTCTGATATTGAGATCTTTAGTCCATTTTGATCTGATTTTTGTGCATGGTGTTAGACACAGGTCCAAATTCATTTTTACATGTTGCTGCCCAGTTTTCCCAACACCACTTGTTGAAGAGGCTTTCCTTACTCCATTTTAGACTCATTGCACCTTTATCAAAGATTAAATGATCATGTGTTTGAGGTTGGGTGTCAGGATACTCTATTCTATTCCATAGGTCCACAGGTCTGTTTTTATTCCAATACCATGCTGTTTTAATTACTACTGCCTTGTAGTACAGTTTGAAGTTGGGAAAGGTGATGCCTCCCATCTTCTTTTTCCGGAAGGATTGCTTTAGCTATCCTTGGGGGTTTATTGTTCCATACAAATTTCAGGGAGCGTTTGGTCAATTTCTTTGAAGAATGTCATCGGTATCCTCATAGGGACTGCATTGAATCTGTACAGAGCTCTAGGGAGTATTACCATTTTGACAATGTTGGATTCTCCCCATCCATGAACAGGGAATGTGTTTCCATTTTCTTGTGTCCTCTTTTATCTCTTGGAGCAGTGTCTTGTAGTTTTCTTTGTACAGGTCCTTTACATACTTGGGTAAGTTGATTCCTAGGTATTTGATTTTCTGTGGCACAATTGTGAATGGAATTGTTTCCTTAATATCCCTTTTCTTCTGTTTCGCTATTTGTATATAGGAAAGCCACTGACTTTTGGGTGTTGATTTTGTATCCTGCCACTCTACTATATGCGTCTATTGTTTCTAGGAGATTTTTGGTAGAGAGTTTAGGGTTCTCTAGGTATAATATCATGTCATCTGCAAATAATGATAGCTTGACTTCTTCCTTGCCTATCTGGATGCCCTTGATGTCCTTTTCTTCTCTGATTGCTATGGCAAGTACTTCCAGTACTATATTGAATAAAAGAGGTGAGAGGGGGCAACCTTGTCTTGTCCCTGATCTCAGGGGAAGGCTTTCAACTTTTCCCCATTTAGAATGATGCTTGCTGTGGGCTTTTGGTAGATGGCTGTAACTATCTTGAGGAAAGTCCCTTCAATTCCCATTTTCTGGAGCGTTTTAATCATGAACGGGTGCTGGATCTTGTCAAATGCTTTTTCTGCGTCTATTGAAAGGATCATATGGTTTTTATTTTTTCTTTTATTGATATGATGTATTATGTTGATTGACTTGCGAATGTTGAACCATCCTTGCATTCCCGGGATGAATCCAACTTGGTCATGATGTATAATCTTCTTGATGAGTCTTTGGATTCTGTTTGCTAGTATTTTGTTGAAGATCTTAGCATCCGTGTTCATCAGGGATATTGGTCTGTAGTTTTCTTTCTTTGTGTTGTCTCTCCCTGCTTTGGGTATCAGGGTGATATGTGCCTCGTAGAAGCTGTTTGGGAGTGTTTCTGTTTCTTCTATTTCCTGGAAGAGCTTGAAAAGGACTGGCAGTAGGTCCTCCTTAAAGGTTTGGTAGAGTTCACTAGGGAATCCGTCTGGACCTGGGCTTTTGTGTTTGGGCAGACTTTTAATTACTGTTTCTATTTCCTCGATGGTGATGGGTTTATTCAGGTATTGGAGGTCTTCTTGTTTCAGCCGTGGGAGGTTATAGGACTTCAGGAATTGATCCATTTCTTCTAGATTCTCATGTTTCACGGCATACAGGCTCTCAAAGTAATCTCTGATGATCTTTTGGATTTCTGCGGTTTCTGTTGTGATGTCACCCTTTTTATTTCTGATTCTGTTTATTTGGGTTTTCTCTTTCCCTGTCCTTACAAGTCTTGCCAATGGTTTGTCAATCTTGTTTATTTTTTCAAAAAACCAGCTCTTGGTTTCATTAATCTTTTGGATTGTTTTTTTGGTTTCCAACTCATTGATTTCCTCTCTAAGTTTGATTA